>PVKV010013823.1:0-59819 GCA_004027835.1 Alouatta palliata | reverse complement strand
GATGGTGGTGATAGCAGCGATGGTGGTGGTGGCGGTGGTGGTGATAGCAGCGATGGTGGTGGCGGCGGTGGTGTCAGTGTCCTGTCGGAGGTTTAGCAGCATTCTTGGTCTCGACCTACTAGATGCCAGTAGCAATCCTCCCCTTCAACCCCCTAGCTCAAGTCGTAACAATAAAAAATGCCTCTGGGCATTGTCAAATGCTTTTTGGTGGGTAGGAATAACCCCCAGCTAAAAACACATAGTAAACTTAAGAGTTTAAACCCATCTGGGCAAGGCATTTACAACAGAAGGGAATCCATGCAGTAGAAAACCTGACATTTCTTTTCTTCTTTTTTTCTTTTTCTTTCTTTGGGATTACAGCACATGCCACCACATCCAACTAATTTTGGTTTTTCTATTAGAGGCAGGGTTCCACCATGTTGGCCAGACTGGTCTTGAACTCTTGACTCTGAGTGATCTGCCCACTTTGGCCTCCCAAAGTGCTGGGATTACAGTCATGAGCCATCATGCCCGGCCTGGACTAACTTTAGATAAGGGGTCAGGGACGTGATGGCTGACCTGAGAGCTAGAGGATAAATAGGCATTTGTCAGGTGAAAGAAGTAGGCATATACATGAATGTGTGAGTGTGTGCATTGTGGGAGTGGGAAGAATGAGGATATTTGAGGTAGAGAGATCAGCACGTGCCAAGGTCCTAAGGTTGAAGAGAACATAGGGCGGAGAGGCAACAGGAAGCCAGTGAGACGAAGACAGCGAGGGGGAGCAGGGACCAGAGGCCATAGGGCCATATACGCTATGGGAACAATGTTAGTCTTTATTGAAATAGCAGTGAGACGTCATTAAAGCATTTCAGGGAGATGAGTGACATTGTCTGATTTGAGTTTTCAAAAGATCCTTTTGGCTGCAGTGATGAGAGTGGATTAAAAGGGGCCAGAGTGGGTTGGGGGCTCTGCGGTTGTTCAAATGAAAAACCATGTAGCACAGATGCCCATGCACATGTTTGCTTTTGTTCTTTTTCATTGAAAGATTTTGCCTTTTTGTAAGAGAAAAAATGAGAAAACTCCAATGGAGTCCTCTGTTGAGCAGGTGGTTCCAGGCCTCTGTCCCAGCTTCTGGCAGGTGCTGACAATCCTTGGGATTTCTCGGCTGGTGGATAACATCACTTCGAGCTCTGCCTGTTTCCACACACTATTCTCCTCTCTGTGCATATTTGTGACTCTCTGTCTCTTTTCTTAAAGGACACAGGTCACTGGAGTTAGGGCCCACCCCAATCCGGTGTGACTTCATTTTAATCTAACAAATTACATTGTCAAAGACCCGCTTTCCTGGTAAGGTCATATTCTGAGGATTCTGGTGGATATAAATTTGGGGGACAATGATTCAACCCAGTATACAGCCCATTCTGACAGTGTCAGGACGTTGGATATAGACTTATTTCAACCAGAAGAAATCTGCAAAAAACTCTGTTCAAGAAAAGCATCCTGAAGTTAACATCATCAACTGGAACTGAGTGGCCTCTCTCTAGATGGGCAGGGACCCTCTGGTTGTCATCTAGCCTGCTTTGATCATTTATATTATCTTGCTGGCTCCCATAGACATTTGAGTTGGTGACTCAAGGTTTACAATAAAAGTGAGCAATAGTAAAATGTGGGAACAACTGGAGGCTGCTGGGGAGTGTATAACAGGGGGACCGAATTTAGTGAAGGTTGTAGAATGGGTGACTAGCTCTATTTGAAGGCTGTAGTGGGATTGTTCTGGCGACTTAATCTCTGGAAGACCACAGATGATGTCTGTTATATCTCCATGCACCAGCTATGACCTTGGAAACAGGCCATCCTGACAGCGTGTCAAGGAAGTTGTTATAGGGAATTATTTCAGCCAGAAGAGATCTCTTCAAAGCAACCTGTTCCAGCCTACTGTGTCATGGAGTAGTTCCCATGTCCCCAATTTTTTTGCTGGAAATGCAGCAGCAGCCAGCGTGAAGCCTACACCTGTCATGAGCTAATGTTTGATTCCTGCCAAGGTTTGCACTTGGGTTCCATTACCAGCGTAGGGAGAACTTCCAGGGAAGCATGTTAATGTTTAACCCTTTACCCACAAATTCTGTCTGTCTCCCGGAGAAACCTACCACTTGCCAAACCACTACCATGCCCTTTGGAATTTTGCTTTTGCTTTTTAGCATTTTTTGGTTTTGCAAGCAGACTAGAGAAAGGAAAATGAATAGAGACTGGGCTTCATAAGCAAGGTCCATAGGCCTTTTTGAAAAGTCAAGGAAGAGTGAAGCTCATCCTTGGCTGGGAGAATATTCATTGGCAGAAATGATACAGAGCTGAGACAGGAAGCAAACCTGTTAGTGTTAAATGTCTCCTTTCTCTCCAGCTGCAGCCTGAGCAGGACCTATGGATGCATGCTTGGGAGGTTAACAAATCTAAACCTCAGAATAACAATCCTATTGCTGTGTCTAGCAAGGGACAAGAAGCATTTTTCAGATGGAGGTTTGCATTTTACTGTGTATGTCCCTACCATGAGACTTGGGGGTGTCTTAGTGGGGAAGACCCCTCCACATTCCTAGCCTTGGTAGACTTGAAAATGCTCCCATCAGGTCAGGGGTAGAGTCAATGAACTGGCATTAAGTGGTGCAGAGGCTAATAATGGTTATGTTAATAGTTGTCAAAGAATTGCTGAGTGCCTGGGAGAGTGAGAGGGCTGGGGCTCAGGCTAAGAGTTGGGAAAGCAGAATTGGTGGTGGAAAAGCACTTGGGACTAAGAGATGAATGATGGGGAGTATTAGGAAATGAAGAAACTCTGGGATAGAAGGCTCTGTGTTGGGAGGAACATGTTTACAGAACAGGACATGCACATAGTAGGCCCTCAAAATATTTGTTGAATGAGGAGTGAATGATGAATAGAGAAATTATGCCAGCTGTCAAGTTGAGGTTCCTGGAGCTGAGAAGAGTTACTTTGTGTTGTTTCTTTTATGTATGTTGTGGGAGAAGCCCCATTGCTAGGAAAGACATATCCAATTTATTTAAACATCTTAAAATTATTCTTTTCTCTCCTTTCTTTCTTTCTTTCTTTTTTTTTTTTTTTTTTTTTAGATGGAATTTTGCTGTTTTGCCCATGCCTAGCTAATTTTTTTTTTTTTTGTATTTTTGGTAGAGATGGGGTTTCACCATGTTGACCAGGCTAGTCTCGAACTCCGGACCGCATGATCCACCCACCTCGGCCTCCCACAGTGCTAGGATTACAGGCATGAGCCACCACGCCCGGCCCTAAAATTATTTCTAATTGTATAAGTGATACATAAATACATTGTTTGTATAAACAAAATTAGAAAATGTCAAGTGAGACTGAAGTCCTTCACTACTAGCCCAAATCCCAGGGCCCGTTCCCCATACTCTCCAGAGAATCTGAGGTTTTCCATTTTGTGTGTAGCCTTGCAACTCTTGATGAGCCTTTACGAGTATATTCATGGCTATGTATCATATTATTTTGTTTATTGGTTACAAATGATTTATTTACATTTACAAATGATTATGTAAATCATATGATAAGTAGTAGTCTGCCACTTGCTTTTGTCACTCAGCAGAAGTAACCTGGAGCCCTCTCCATGTTAGTCTGTATATATCTACCTCATTCTACTTGCAGCATAAGTGTGCCTTGGATTGACTCTACAGGTTGAGTATCCCTTATCGGAAGTGCTTGGGAACAGAAATTTTGTTCTTGGATTTGAGATTTTGTATTATTTGTATTGTACTCACAAGTTCAGCATCCTAAATCTGAAATCCAAGATGTTTCAGTGAGCATTTCATTTGAGCATCTTGTCGGTGTTCAAACCTGTTAGATTTTAGAGCATTTTGGATTTCAGATTTTCAGATTAGGGATGGTCCACCTGCAGCTCGGTGTATAGAGCCATTCCCTGTGGATGGACGTTTAGATTGTTTCCAACTTTATACCATGACAAATAATGGTATGAAGAACATCCCCATACATGCCTCCTTGGCGGGTGCATGAATTTAATTTCATTAATTACTCATCTGAGGTAAGGCTGGCATTCTGAGATGCTTGGCCCCCCCCTCAATAAAGCAGTTTTAAAGTTTGACAATGGATGTTACAGAGAAGGGGTAAAAGAAGAGAACCAATAAGAGAAAGATGGCTACCCCAAGGTCAGGGTCTTTGGAGAAAAATAATCTGACCCTTTGCCTGCCAAGGTTCTCTAGATGACATGTGCAACATAGCCGTTTGCTTCTAAGTGTTTTGTTTTGTTTTAAGGTAGAGTTTTGCTCTTGTTGCCCAGGCTGGAGTGCAGTGGTGCCATCTCAACTCATCACAACCTCTGCCTCCTGGGTTCAAGTGATTCTCCTGCCTCAGCTTCCTGAGTAGCTGGGATTACAGGCATGCTCTACCATGCTCGGCTAATTTTTTTTGTATTTTTTTTGCCAGGCTGGTCTTGAACTCCTGACCTCAGATGATCCACCTGCCTTGGCCTTCCCAAGTGCTGAGATTACAGGTGTGAGCCACCACGTACAGTCTGCCTTTAGGTTGTTTTGTAGAAAGTTTCAATGACGACCTATAATAGGTAAGATTTTTTATAAACCCAGAATTCCCTTTATAAATTGAGGGGAATACATACTGAACCCCTGTCTCATCCCTTGTTTCTGCTGAAAAACTGTACGTTCTTGTTTTTGGGGATCTTCCTGGGTCTGTTTCAATAGAACAGATTCAAGAGTCCACCCACTGGTCATTCACTGAAGTTAGAAAGGTTGATCTATCCGATGACAGATCAAGGATGACCAACTAAGGCAGTTAAAGAACGATTGCAGAACTCAAGACCCGTGAAGTCTCTGATTTAGCTTGAGTTGCTAAAAATGCAGTCTCAGTCTTTGGAGAATTTCCTTATTATTTGTATCAGCTGCTAAGGATGTTCCGAGAAATCACTTTACATAAATGAAGAGAATAGAAAGAGGGTGAAAATGTCTCCTGAAAAAGGCATTTCTCCAGCCCACCCCATCTTGGCCCAAATATTTGATGACTCTCAGAGCCAACATAATCTGTTGGTAGGTTTCAAGCCAACCTGATGTGGTCCACGGTGAGCAGTATTGAGGTTGAGTGATTTCCTGTCTCTTTTTCCATTTTCATCTTCAGCCTTGGCACAAGCACCTGGAAACTCATGGAAACTATTGTGCTGTGCTAATGCTTTTCAAAATTTTTGAGTTTTTTGTTTGTTTTCTTGATCCAACGTCCTAAACCTGTAGGCAGGTCTGGAGGTGGGGGAACAGACACATATTGAATACCACCATGGGACAGTTTGAAGACTGGTGTGATAGGTTGCTGTAACCCAAATCCAAATGATCAGAAATATGATAACAGCTGACTGTAGGACCAAAGGGTTCTTTGCCAACGTGTTTGCTGTACAGCTTGACTGATGGCATGTACATTTTTCCACCTCATAGAAAATAAGTTGTTTCTTGCCAAGCAGTGGAATTTGTTAATGGTTATCAGACAGAGTTTCCCTCTGGTGCGTTCCCCACTTAAGATGGGTCAGCAGAGCTGAATACACATTGTTGGCCTCTCCCAGACTTTCCATGGTGGGCACTGTGTGCTTCCCTTTTCTTTGGAGGTCTTTGCCCCTGTTTATTTGTAGAACTAAAATACATGCAAAACTTGCACAAGGAATTTGTTTCATTCTCCTTTGAAAGCTTCTGGTGGTTGAAAAGATACAGGGAAGGAGGATGGGGAAGGGTCAAGGATGCTATTGTGGAAAAGACAAACAGACCATGAACTTGGGAAAGGACCATGAAGGAATCCTGAACCGTGCGATGCTGGAGGAGAGCAGGGGGAAGGGTCCTTCCCACTTTCCTACTGGGATGTCACAGAAAGATGAAAATCAACTGGGAAGCCTCAGGAAAGAAATTGCTTCTCAGATCACTGAGGCACTGATAAAGTCCATCAATGTCTATTCAAAACACAGCTGGATTTCTAGTCTGCGTTGCCTGAAGCCAGGAACTAGGGGCAATATGTGGTCCAGAATGTAATTCAGAGCCACCATGTTTACTTTTACGTGGACTGTGTTAATATAATGTGAGGAAAGGATGAGTAAAATCATCTCATGACTATCCGAAAGCTATTGCTGCTGCTTTCTGCCTGTTGCCCCCTTTGAGTGGATTGTAATTGTGGCAGGCTCAGGACAACCCCTACTCGTGTGGGAGAAGGGCCTGGCCCAGTGGTGCATCTGTCCTGCCAGCAGTTAACTTGCCATTCGGATGGTTGCACCCTTGGCACAGAATCAAGCAGATTTCCTTCTTCTTCACGTTGAGTGAGGATGGCTACACTCTGTATGTCACGATCAAATAGCTCAATAAGGACAATGAATGGAACAAAGAATGATTGACAAACTTAATACATGTGTTTATATATTCTTCCCCAAAGAAATATCCCATGAGAGTGACTAGGTCCTGCTTGTGATCGTTAGTATACAGTTTAATTTCCTCAAACATATTTATCTTAGAAGTTCCACATTTCATAAAAGAAAACCAAACACATCTTCTTATGAACCGACGTGAGCGTGTAGAGTTACAGGAACACCTTTACATATGCGAATGTCTCTTGCTACAGCCATTTTCAGTGTGAGCTGTGTCTTGTGTATCTTTCATGCAGAGCGCAGTGCCTGAGATGAAAATAGCAATGGATGGAAGGAGAGAGGGAAGAAGGAAGGAAAGTTTCCATTGATTAACAAGTGATAGAAGAGTGTCTTTGAGACTCTAGAGTGCATATGAATCCCCAACAGAGCTATTTCAAAAAGGTCGATCCTCGAGCCCCACTCTCAAGAAATTTTGATTCAGCAATGTATATTGTCAAAAAGTTCCCCTGGGTTTTCCAATACAGGTAGCCCACAGGCCTCACACTGAAAAACGTTGTCATAGAAACTGTGAATATAACTAATCAGTTTTACCTTGTAGGGCATGAAGGTGGGTACATCAGTTTCTATCAGTGTTTTCCAGAGTTACAGTTGCCTCTCTCTATGGAGAAGGAGAGTCGTTTACGGAATTATGCAGACGGCCTGGTGAGGGGACATACCAATTCACCGTTTGTGCTTTCAGCTGGACTCAGGGTCGTAGCTGCTGAAATGTCCGTGTCCTTTATCCCCCAGGGACCTTCTGACTACAGACCTGACATTTTCCTTTTCTCGAGGTTCTTAGCTTTCTTTCAGATTCAAGCCAACCATACCACATGACTTTCTTCAGGGAAAAAGAAAATCTAGTATATCATTAACATAAACTTTTCAGAAGTCTCCAATGCCAAAGCATGTTAGGCAGCTTACTCAAGGTGCCCGTGTTACTGCGTTATCTGCCCCATGCCCCAGCTCTTTTCTGTAATTCATATTTCTTGCAAAGTAGACTGCCACTGACTGACAGGATTCCTTTCCAGACGTTTCGATCTCCTTCCTGTCTGACCTTTCTCTGCTCTCAACCCCCCACATCAAGTTGTATGTGGCCGCTGTCACACAGCTAGATTAGGTGGTGTTTACTTTGTTCTGCAGGAGTGTTTGTCAGGGTTTTATGTGAGAATAAAGAACTCTCCGTAAATTAAGACACTGTCTGCCAGGCTGCCTTCCATGCGCCACCCTTTGGCAGTCACAAAATATATATTTTTTGAGACAGAGTTTCACTCCTGTTACCTAGGCTGGAGTACAGTGGTCTGATCTTGGCTCACTGCAACCTCTGCCTCCTGGGTTCCAGCAAGTCTTCTGCCTCAGCCTCCTGAGTAGCTGGGACTACAGGCATGCATCACCATGCCTGGTTAATTTTTGTATTTTTAGTAGAGATGGGGTTTCACCATATTGGCCAGGCTGGTCTCAAACTCCTCACCTCATGATCCACCTACCTCGGCATCCCAAAGTGCTGGGATTACAGGCATGAGCCACCGCGCCCGGCCCGCAAAAGATCTTTTACCCTGCCCCATCTTTGGCTGCTTAACCAAAGTAAACACCTATTGCTTTTGACTTTTTTTTATGTTTGTTGCTGTTAGAGAAATCAGCAGAAGCCTCCAGATAAACCCTGTAGTCAAGATAGGAAACCAAGGTGGACCCTGGGCATTTTTATTTGGAGGCCTCTTCTGCTTTTGTGATTGTGTGAGTGCTGTTGGTACTGGAATACAGGTCTCTGGGTGGAGAGATTGTGTTCCGGATGCTGGCAATTTGATGTGAACGTGCTAGGGGAAGTCTACATAGATTATCTTATTGGAAAGGCCAGATGGCAGCAAGCTCTAGAGTTCTAAGTCCTACTTTGCTCAAAGGTGCCTGAGGAATAGCAGCCTACTGACAGCTTGAAGTATGGTGCGCTGGATAATTGGCTTCCTCATTTAGTAATTTGTCTGCTTTCTTTCCTCTTCCTCTGCTTCCTCTCTTCTTGTAAACTGATAGCCTCCTGCCTTTTCAATAGACTGATAGAGAGTCCCTGAGCAGTGGCTAAAGGGAGGGGGTGGCCAGAGCCCCAGGTGGAGAGGGTCATTTGGAAAACTGACACAGAAAATAACCCTGCTTCTTTTCTCCTTTTCCTCTGCCTAGGTATCTTGATTTTAGTTTCTTTTTTGCATTTTCCTCTTATCTTCAATTGTTGTCCCTTGCTGCTTCATTTCATATATTTTTTTCTTTTATGGAAAAAAGTTTGTTATTCTGTCTCTACTTTTTTAATTTTTCCTTTCTTTTATCCCCTTCATTCTGTTCCTTTTGCCTTCTTTGGTTTTGCAATTGTTCTCGTTAAAACTCAATTCAAAACAGGAAATTGCATCACATTTATTCAGGTTAAATTACCTTTTCCTTTTTTCATGTTTTTCTCTCCATGGAAGAAAAAAAATTGAAAAGCACATTTCCGGCTCATTCTGGCACCTCCATCCCCTCAAATGTGTTTATCTTTAGGTGTTGGAAGTCTCAGGACACAACATTCCTGCTTCATTGAAAGTGCAGATGCCCCCTCAGAACTTTTACCCTTGGACCTGGGAAATGACGTCTGGTTTCACTTAATAAGTCATTTTGTTCTCCAGGTGGAATTCAGATTATTCCATGGCAAATTTAGGAGAAGACCTGCCCCTGGTGCTAGAAGAGTGGGTCAGATGCCTTAGCCTGTTTGCAGTCTGGAGGGGCGACATTGAAGTTCACCAGCTCCTCAAAATGTCCCCAGACATTGGGCCATTCTGATGGCAGAGGTAGAAGAAGGTCTCTGCTGTGCCTTGTGGTAGACCAGTTGACTCCTCAGTCACATACTGTTCCTTCTACCGTCATCAGGCAGCCTGAGTGAATGCCACTGACAAGGGGCCTTGCTCAGAGGTAGGGGACAGCTGCTGCATTCCACTATACATCCCCATTTTTTTGCTTATAGACCCTGGAGACAGGATACTCCAGTTCAAATACCAGTTTTAACAACTGTGCTGTGACCTTAGGCCAATCCCTCTCCCTCTCTGAACCTCGGTTCTCACATAAGCTTGGTGAGGAACTTTGAGCTCTTTTGTTCATAGCTGTATCCCCAGCATCTATCATACCTGACACATAATAGGTGTTCAATTAAATACATTCCAGGGGGGAATGTAGTGGATAAGAACAAGGACTTCATACCAGATTGCCTGAGTTCAAATTTCAGCTTGCCACTTACTAACTGTGTGAATGTGGGCAAGTCACTTCATCTACTGGGCTCAATTTCTGTTTCTTTTTTTTTTTTTTTTTTGAGACAGAGTGAGTTTTGCTCTTGTCACCTAGGCTGGAGTACAGTGGTGTGATCTCAGCTCACTGCAACCTCCACCTCCCAGGTCCAAGTGATTCTCCTGCCTCAGCCTCCTAAGTAGCTGGGATTACAGGCACATGCCACCATGCCTGGCTAATTTTTTTTGGAATTTTTAGTAAAGACAGGGTTTCACCATGTTGGCCAGGCTGGTCTTGAACTCCTAATCTCAGGTGATCCACTCGCCTTGGCCTCCCAAAGTGATGGGATTACAGACGTGAGCCACTGTGCCTGGCCTGGGCTCAATTTCTTTACCTGGAAAAACATATAGGATTAGTATTGGTGTCCTAAGCCTACCATAACAGATTACTACCAACTTGGTAGCTTAAAACAACGGGAATGTATTCTCTCAGTGGTGAAGGGTAGAAGTCTGAAAGCAAGGGGTTACGGAGCCATGACCCTGCGAAGGCTCTAGGGGAGAATCCCCTCTTGCCTATTCCAGCTTCTGGTGGCTCCGGCTTCTGGTGGTTCCGGCTTCTGGTGGTCACTGGCTGGGCAGCATAACTCCATCTCTGCCTTGGTCTTCACTTGGCCTTTTCTTCTTCTGTGTGTCTTCTCCTCTTCCATCTCCTATAAAGACATTTGTCAATGGGTTTAGGATGTGCCCGGATAATCCAAGATCATCTTGTCTTGAGGTCTTCTCTTAATTACACCCATAGAGATCCCTTTTCCAAATAAAGTCCTGTCTACGGGTTCCAGGGGTTAGGAGGTAGATATGTCTTTTTAGGGGCCACCATTCAACCCACTACAGGGTTGCCGTGTAGATCATTTGAGTTAATATATATAAAATGCTTAGGACAGCGCCTTGAGTGCAGTAAAAGCAAATTAAGTGATTTTTAAAGTTTATCTGTTTATATGTTTTTATTTATTTATTCATTTTAAGATAGGATTTTACAATGTTGTCTAGGCTGGACTCAAAACTCTTGGGCTCAAGGGATGCTCCTGCCTCAGTCTCCTGAGTAGCTGGGACTACAGGTGTGAGCCACCACACCTGGATAAATACTTTTTTTAGGTCTACAATAATCCTATAATAAAAGCTAAGACAGATGTTGTAAATTACTGCAGTGTCTGGCACATGGTAAGTGCTCAGGGGATATTAGTTATTACTTTAGCCATTTTGTACCAAAGGCCTACTGTGTGTCAGGTGTTCTGTTCTAAGTGCCAGGAATGCAGTAATAATAAATAATAAGTAATAAATAGCAGTAAAGGACAAAGAACACCAAAAAGGATTTCCCCTTGCTTGTGCTCACATTTCCGTGTTTTCACGAATACTGTCCTCACCAACAGCGGCACCACCTTCATCATAAAAGCCAGCCTCGTGATACCAAGACAACCAAACAAGATGCTGAAGAATGAGTTTCCTATGTGGAAGGGGTCAGTGAAGACAGCCCACGGTTGAAATCAAACTTCTGCTTGTGGTTTCAAAAGCATGAAAGATCCATTTTAGTTTTAGCAAAATAGGGTTCAGAGGTCTGGAGTTTGGTTTTCTAGGGAGTTTTTTTTGGTTTTTATTATGTTGAGATCTGGTAGAGAAGCAAGGGGCATCAATCTTGTCTGAAACTTCTGTCAGCTCATGGTCTGGAGGTGGTGCCCAGGCTGCTGGTGGGGAAGGGCCCAGTGGAGGCAGGGCTGTTGGGGATGAGGCCAAGAGGCCTGTGGGCAGAGGGCCACGGGGTGCATTAACCTCAGAGAGCGGCAATGCTGGTCCCTGTTGCTGTGACAACAGAGACTGTGCCAGGAGACCCAGAGTACGAATTAAATGGAAGGAAATTGCTGGTGCCCTCAGAAGAAAAAAGAAATTAAAGGAAGCTTCTCAGGAATCTTTGGATGTTGCTGTGACCTCCACTCTCAAGTTGAACATGTCAGCAGGGAACATTTTTGGCGATGGGGGTTGGGAGGACCTGCCTTGCCCACAGAATGTCCTTCAGAAAAAGAAGATTGATTGCACAAATCACAGATGCTAACTCTCCCTGGCTGGCTGTGGAACAAGAAACCCCCTTCCACAGTGAGTGCCAGGCTGTGCTCAGCAATGGCAGGGATGGCCCGTTTTATCTTCCAGCTCATCCCACATCTGTTGAGTTTGCCCTGATGGGACATAGTGACCTAGAAACTCACACAGAGCTCTGCTTTAGAATGGACTGTATAGAAAATAAACACATGGGATAAATACAGGACAGGGCAGGAAGAGATGGTTTTCAAGTTACTAGGAGAACCGCGGGTGAGGTCAGGTTCGGAAATGGGACTGCTTTCGGAGGCCGTTAGTACTGACATCACTCAAATTGCTCAATTGAGACCTCCAAGTGGAGCGCTGGCTTTTGGAGCTTGCCCGGCTCTATGTGTGCTACCAGGCAGAAGAGCTCTGACCTAGTTTTCTTTTCTTTTTTTTTTTTTTTTAAGAAAATTTTACTGCTTGTTGTGAGGCCTCCAGCAGGGCAGTGAACTCGAGGTAGATTTTTTTTTTTTCTTACTATTTTACATGTCAGATTCCACATCTCTCTCACAGAGACATGCTGGCCTCCAGATGGGCTACGTGGGGACAGGACCAAAGTGAGAGCCTGGGCATGGCATCAGCCTCTGTCCTTTTGCTCCCTCGGCTCAGGCTGCATCCCAAGGCACTGGGATTCTTTGTTTAGGGCTCTGCCCTGCTGAGAAAGAGAGAAAATGGCCTTTCGAGGGATTGAACCAGAGGGTAGCCTGCGATATAACCTCCTGGTAATTGGATTGTGGATTGTCAAGTCCTTGCTGCAAAGGCACTAGCAGCTCTCCTTTGCATTTAAAATAGCATCCAGACTCTTCACCATGGTCTCTGAGGCCCTGCCTGACCTGGTTCCGCCTACTTCCCCAACCTCTCCCATCAGCACTCTGCCTCCCTGTTGCCTTTCGGGCCACATGCATGCTCTTTCTGTTCTTCAAGTTCTCCAAGCGAATTTCCTGCCCGAGATACTTGCACGTGGTCCTGACCTCTGCTTGGGCAGCTCTGACCCCATATTCCCATGTGTTGACTCCTCCTCTGATTTGCACTCAGACGTCACTTTCTCAAACAAACCTGTGCCACCACCTTGTGCAAAATGGCCCTGCCACCCATGGGTTAGTACCGGTCACAGCCCTGTGCTTGCTTTCCTTCTTGGCACTTATTGCTATCTGAGGTCATCTTGTTCAGTTATTTGTTTACTCTTTTATCATTGTAGCCCCCCATCCTACCCCCAAATGTAAACTCTCCATGAAAACAATGAGTCTGTAATTTTTTTTTTTTGGCGACAGAATCTTGCTCTGTTGCCGGGCTGGAGTGCAGTGGCATGACCACAGCTCACTGCAACTTCTGTGTCCCGGGTTCAAGCGTTTCTCCTGCTTCAGCCTCCCGAGTAGCTGGGACTACAGGCATGTGCGACCACACCCAGCTAATTTTTGTATTTTTAGTAGAGACGGAGTTTCACCATGTTGGCCAGAATAGTTTCAATCTCTTGACCTCGTGATCCACCCGCCTCAGCCTCCCAAAGTGCTGGGATTACAGGTGTGAGCCACCACTCCTGGTGGAGATGTTGGGATAAGAGTGGTGAACAAGAGTCTGTAATTCTTGTTCACCACTGTTATTCCAACCTCTGAAATACTGTCTGGCTTATGGTGGGTACTTAATAAATAGTTGTTAAGCAAAGACTGCTCACCAAGAGAGTGGTCTTTCCAAAATGTTACCAGGAGAAGAGAGATTGAAAATCCTCAAGAAATGAGTTTCCCTTGGCCCAGTAAACCTGACTGTGAAAGATAGAGACTGTCTCCACAGAGGTGCTCTCGCCCAAGGGCTCACCTAATGGAATCCGATAATCATTGTTTGGAGTTGAAGTGTACTTGTTAGGATAGTTTCTGCTGCAAGAAACAGAAAACCCGATTAAAACTCACTTAAATACTTAGGACATTCACTAGACCACTTGACAGGAAATCCTAGGGTAGGGCTTTTCCAGGGTTGGTGAATGCAGTGGCTAATGATAGTATCAAGAATTGGAGTTCTTTTGATCTGTCCATTCTGCCATTCTCTGTCTATTGCTGTTTCCCTTAGGTTTGTCCTCTCATGTCACAGGATGACTGCAGTAGCCAAGGGTATCATCTCAATAGTCGATTTGAAAGACCGGAAGAGGGAATGAGCCTCTTTTCCTTTTTAAGAGCAAAATGAGTTTCTTAGCAGACTTCCCTTCCTGTCTCTTTGGCCAGAGTTGTAACACATACTTATTCCTAAAACAGTCACTCGCAAGCGGAATCCTCCTCTATTTTGCTTTGACTAATAACAGTTCATCTCCGGGGATGAGAGAGGGGCCCTAACTTCCCCCAGCACACCTGGCTTCCAGATACATGCGTCAGTTGAAGGCTGTTAGGTTGACATCTACAAGCTCTACTATAAAATGAAAGACCTTTCTGACGACAGTGCTTTTCAGAGCACAGATCACCCAGTTAACAGGTGATGGCCTTGGAGACATTTTTAGACACCCGATTAAGTAAACTTTAGAGCCATGTTAACAAAAGCAACGTATCATAGGTAAGTGGAGAAAATGAGGATAAAAATAGAAGTGAAAGGGGAAAGGGGAAGTATGAAGCATTCATGGTCCCTGATGTTAGAACGTCACCTAAAAAATTAAGTGTCGCATAGCTTCTTTGTTCATTGACCTCATTCGTTCTCTATTTCCTTTGTCATGGGGGCTGTTGTGTTAAGTTTAAACAGTGCTCACTGAGCATCTATATGCCAGATTCTGGTCCAGAATTTTGTTTTCCCAAGCGGCATTTCATTCAGTCATGTCTGTTGTTCATTCTCAAAAATTTCTAGAAAAGGAGATACTCTCATTAATCTTATACCCCTTAGTCTGTGGCTTTAAGGGAAACTTTTTGCCTCGGAAGTACCTTAGAGAAGAGTAAGCCCTTTGGGTCTCTGCATATGATTTGTTTGGAGACTAATTTTTGACAGCCTATGGCCTGACTAAATGTATTCTCTCAGGATATCACGGGGATACTTTGGTTTTCAGCATTTTACACTAATTAGATATCCTCATCTCTTTGTTTTCTTTGGTGCTAGTTTCATAACAGATTTATTAAGAAAAAGTGCAACCACATTATCCCCTAACTGCTGAAAACATTTGGTATCAATATAGCATTCTACCTGTGTTATGATCAGTATCTCCATTCCTCTATGAGTAAATACTACTGCTCATATTTTGCTTTAACCAAATCCTAGAGGAATTAGTTCTCATAAATTATATATATATATTTATTTTTGAGATGGAGTCTCGCTGTCACTGAGTCTGGAGTGCAATGGCGTGATCTCGGCCTACTGCAATCTCCACCTCCTGGGTTCAAGTGATTCTTCTGCCTCTGCCTCCCTAGTAGCTGGGACTATAGGCGTATGCTACCATGCCCAGCTAATTTTTTGTATTTTTAGTAGAGACAGGATTTCAGCGTTTTAGGATGGTCTCAATATCCTGACCTCGTTATCTACCTGCCTTGGCCTCCCAGAGTGTTGGAATTACGGGCATGAGCCACCACACCTGGCCCATAAAAATATTTTTATTCCTGCTTCCCACCATCTTTCTTTGAAAAGACTGGTGATCTAGGCTATTACCTCTCTTTCCATGCATTGCAGTGAGAAGAAGCTTACTGTGCACTGGTATTAACTTGCCTCAGTCTGGTGAAACAGAACACCCATACACATGACAGGTTACCCGAAGTGGGTTTATTACTTATGGATAGGCAGCAAGGGACAGGAGAAGCATTAGGTTCAGGGCGAGGCAGTCCCCTAAGGCTTAGGAAAGCTTCTCAGGGAAGTTGGGGTCTCAACTGAACATGCCCAACTTGGATTGCAACTGAGGGACCCCAGAAAACAGCTCACCCTGGCTTCATACACAGAGGTCACATGATTCACTGGCATAAAGCATTGAAGGACATCCTGTTTCTAAGAGGGGACTGGAACAGAGCCTGGCTGTCCTAGCCAGCTCCCTCTTATATCTCAGAATGTTGAATTATCAGCACATCCTATAGTTATTTATGAGAACTACAAGTGAGGAAAGGGAGAGAACTGGGTCAGTCCAAGGCCACCCAGAAAACTGTCCTAAACCCAGGACTATAATGGACTGTGTCAGTCTTACCTAACTTAATAACAACTCTGTGGTTGGTCTTTTTTGTTTTTATTTTTTATTTTAATTATGAAATACTTCACCCTACACAAATAATATAAAAGACATCATTAACTCATCACTTACATTAACAACTGTGTTAACATTTTGTCATATCACTTCAGATCTTTTATTTATTTATTTGAGACAGAGTCTTGCTTCATCTCCAGGCTGGTGCAATCTCAGCTCACTACAACCTCCGCCTCCTGGGTGCAAGTAATTCCCCTGCCTCAGCCTCCCCAGTAGCGAGGACTACAGGCATGTGCCACCACTCCTGGCTAATTTTTTGTATTTTAGTAGAGACAGGGTTTTGCCATGTTGGCCAGGATGGTCTCCATCTCCTGATCTCATGATCCACCTGCCTTGACCTCCCAAAGTGCTGGGATTACAGTCATGAGCCACTGTGCCCAGCCCAGATCTTTATTTTCTAAGGCAAGAAACATTATAGCTAAAGTCCTTCCTCTCCATCCCCAGAACAAACCATTAACTGAAAGTTGATATGTGATATGATTTGGCTCTATGTCCCTACCCAAATCTTATATAGAACTGTAATCTCCACATGTTGAAGGTGGGACCTGGTGGGAGGTGATTGGATCATGGGGGTGCATTTCCCCCATGCTGTTCTTGTGACAGTGAGTTCTCACTAGATCTTATGGCTTAAAAGTGTGTGATACTTGCCCACCTTCCTCCTGCTCTACCATCGAAAGATGTGCTTGCTTCCCCTTCACCTTCTGCCATGATTGTAAGTTTCCTGAGGCCTCCTGGCCATGTTTTCTGTTAGGCCTACAAAACTGTGAGTCAGTTAAACCTCTTTTCTTCATAAATTACCCAGTCACAGGTAGTTCTTTCCAGCAGTGTGAGAACAGACCAATACAGAAAATTGGTGCCAGGAAAGTGGGGCATTGCTATAAAGATACCTGAAAATGTGGATGTGACTTTGGAACTGGGTAATGGGCAGAAGTTGGTACAGTTTGGAGGGCTCAGAAGAAGACAGGAAGATGTGGGAAAGTTTGGAACTGCCTAGAGACTTGTCGAATGGTTTTGACCAAAATACTGATAGTGATATGGACAATGACATCCAGGCTGGGGTGGTCTCAGGTGGAAATGAGGAACTTATTGGGAACTGCAGTAAAGGTCACTCTTGCTATGCTATAGGAAAGAGACCAGTGGCATTTTGCCCCTGCCCTAGAGATTTGTGGAACTTTGAACTTGAGAGAGATAATTTAGGGTGTCTGGCAAAAGAAATTTCTAAGCAGGAAAGTATTCAAGAGGTGACCTGGCTGCTCCTAACAGTCTACAGTCGTATGTGTTCACAAAGAGATGATCTGAAGTTGGAACTTATATTTAAAAAAGAAACAAAGCAGTAAAGTTTGGAAAATTTGCAGCCTGGCCATGTGGTAGAAAAGAAAAACCCATTTTCTGGGGAGAAATTCAAGGCTGCTGCAGAAATTTGCATAAGTAAAGAGGACCTGAATGTTAATAGCCAAGACAATAGGAGAAATGTCTCCCTGGCATGTCAGAGACGTTTCACAGCAGACTCTCTTATCACAGGCCTGGAGGCCTAGGAGGGAAAAATGGTTTCATGGGCCAGGCCCAGGGCCCAGCTGTTCTTTGCAGCCTTGGGACATGGTACCCTGCATCCCAGTTGTTCCAGCTCCAGGCATGGCTCAAAGGGGCCAAGGTACAGCTGAGGCTATGACATGAGAGGGTACAGGCCCCAAGCCTTGGCAGCTTCCATGTGGTAGTGGACCTGTTTTGTGTGCAGAAGGCAAGAGTTACCATTTGGGAACCTCTGCCTCTGCCTAGATTTCAGAGGATGTATGGAAAGGCCTGGATGTCCAAGTGGAAGTCTGCTACAGGGCAGATCCCTCTGGAGAACTTCTACTAGAGCAGTGTGGAGGGGAAATGTGGGGTTGGGGCACCCATACAGAGCTCACACTGGGGCACTGCCTAGTGGAGTTGTGAGAGGAGGGCCATCTTTCTCCAGACCCCAGAATGGTAGATCCACCAACAGATTGCTCCGTGCACCTGGAAAAGCTGCAGGCACTCAATGTCAGCCTGTGAAAGCAGCTGCAGGGGCTGTACCCTACAGAGCCACAACTGGAGCACTTCCCAAGGCCTTGGGAACCATCCTTTGCATCAGTGTGGCTTGGATGTGAGACATGGAGTCAAAAGAGAGCATTTTGGAGCTTTAAGAGTTAATGACTGCCCTGCTGGGTTTCAGACTTGCCTGGGGACTGTAGTCCCTTTGTTCTGGCCAATTTCTTTCTTTCAGAATGGGAGCATTTGCCCAATGCCTGAACCACCATTATATCTTGGAAGTAACTAAATTTTTTTTCATTTTACAGACTCATAGGGGAAAGGGAATTACTTTGTCTCAGATAGACTTTGGACTTGGACTTTTGGGTTAACGCTGGAATGAGTTAAGACTTTGGGGGACTGTGAGGAAGACATGATTGTGTTTTGAAATGTGAGAAGGACATGAGCTTTGGGAGGAGCCAGGGTAGAATGATATGGTTCAGCTTCCTGTTAAGCCTGTCAAACTGTGAGTCAATTAAACCTCTTTTCTTCATCAGTTACCCGGTCTTAGGTATTTCTTTATAGCAGTGTGAGAACAGACTAATACAATGTGCATAATTTGCATCCATGCTTTGTACTGTTTATTCCATGTGATGGTTCACATAATAATATATAATACTATTTGTATTTTAACTGATTTACTTAAATGACATTGTTCTGTATATGTTTTTGAATCATGCTTTTCTTTTGACATTATGTTTTGTAGATTTATCGATGTTGATTTCATATACCTATTTCATTTTAACTGCTGCAAGTAATTAGCTGTATGAATATAGCACAGTTTGTCTATTTACTACTCTATTGATGGATATGTTGGACTTTTGCAATTTTTTCACAATGATAAATATTGCCAAAATGAACATCTTAACATACATTTCCTTGTGCACATATATGAAATTTTCTTCATTATGTATATAGAAATTGATGGGTCATGGAATATGTGCATTTTAAAATTAACTAGAGATTAAGAAATGGCTCTGTAAACTCATTAAATGAATTAACAATACCATTAGCAATGTGGAAGAGCTATCGTTTCTTAATATTCTTGCAAACTATTATTATTAGATTTTAAGTATTTTTTTCTGATCTAATACATGTGAAGATAGTATCTAACTTTTAAAATTTGCATTTGTGATTTACTGGATTGTTAGTGAGACTGAACATCTTTTCATTTGTTTATTGGGCATTTTGGTTTTCTTTTTAGTGAATTGCCAGCTTATATCCTTTGTCCAATTCTGTGGTATTCGGTTATATATTTCCTACTCATTTCTAGGAGTTCTTTAGTAAGTATGAATGGTAATTATCTATCAGAGTTGTATGTTCCAAATATCTTCTTCCAGTTATTTGCATGTCTTCTATATTTTGAGTCTTTTTATTTTAAATACTTTTAAAATTTTCAAGTAGCTGAGTTAATAAATCATTTGTTTATACTTTGTGGGGTTTTCTTTCTTTTCTTTTGTTTTTGTTTGTTTGTTTGTTTGTTTGTTTGTTGAGATGGAATCTTGTTCTGTCCCCCAGGCTGGGGTACAGTGATGCAATCTCGGCTCACTGCAACCTCCGCCTCCTGGGTTTAAGCAATTCTTCTGCGTCAGTCTCCTGAGTAGCTGGGACTATAGGCGCATGCCACCACACATGGCTAATTTTTTATGTTTTAATGGAAATGGAGTTTCACCGTGTTGCCTAGGGTAGTCACAAACTCCTAAGCTCAGGCAGTCCGCTCACCCTGGCCTCCTAAAGTGCTGGGATTAGAGGCGTGAACCACCATGCCTGGCCTATACTATGCGTTTTTTGTAGCTTGTGCTCCTTCTTTACCACAATGTAAAAAAATTCTTTTTTTTTTTTTAATTCTGAAGATAAAGTATTGCTGATTTTTAACATGGAGATTTTTCATTCATCTAGAGTTAATTCTGTGTACAGTGTAAAGTGGGAATCAAGTTTTTATTTTTCCTCCTGGATGGCCAGTTGTCCTGGCCTCTTGTTTTGAACAATTTCACCTTTACTTTGTTATCTTTAATAGATGCCGTGCGATAACCTTGGCCTATCTGAAAACAGGAATGAAGGAAATGGATTTGTTTTATTCTAGGAGGCTTGACACTATAGTGTTAGTGATTGTCCAGGCACCTAACAATGACTAGAGGAGCATGTCGAACATGCAGATTCCCAGGACCCACACAGGTCACTCAGTGTGACTTATGGGGTGGGGAGTCCAAGCACCTGTATTTTTGAAATTTCACTAGGTCTGGGGGAACAGGTAATGTTTGGTTACATGGATAAGTGCTCCCACCCTTCCCTTTGAGTCCCCAAAGCCCATTGTATCCTTCTTACGCATTTGCATCCTCATAGCTTAGCTCCCACTTGTGAATGAGAACATGCAATGTTGATTTTCTATTCCTGAGCTACTTCATTTAGAATAATGGTCTCCAACTCCATCCAGGTTGCTGCAAATACCAATATTTCATTCATTTTTATGGCTGAGTAGTATTCCATGGTGTGTGTGTGTGTGTGTGTGTGTGTGTGTGTGTGTATATACCATATTTTATCCACTAGTTGATTGATGGGCATTTGGGCTGGTTCCATATTTTTGCAGTTGCAAATTGTCAAGCATCTGTATTTTTAATGTAGATGAGTTTGCTGCAAGTCACCTATAAATTACACTAAGAAATCTTCCTCTTAAGAGCAGAAAATAGTGTTTTCCCTTCTCCATATTTTACATCTTCCAGAAGTCACAGCTTAAAATATTTTGCTCTTTCTCTTTTACATGCACATTCTTACAGTCATGTGTGAAAGGACCCTAACCTACTACTTTAATGAGAATATGAAGAATCTCAGTGCTAAATTTTCTGTGATTGCAGTGAACACTTTAATTCTCCTAAGCCAGATAATATTTATTAGGCCAGTAAAAATGAACTACAGGGAGTCCAGAGAACCCAGAGATCCACAGTGCATATGCCAGTGTTCTGCTCAGTTTGACCATCCATCGGGAATACTTCGTGCTATTGTTATCTCCTCTCTGTACAGTTTTGCTGTTTCAGGCCTAATCTATGCTCTTCATTCTGATTGAGGACCTCAGAGAAGTTTTATAACTTGGAAGACCACGAAAACAATAATAATTCACCCATAAGTGCCTACCCTAGGTAATTGTTTTCACTGCAGCTGTCGGCAGGTACTGCCCAGGGGCCCCACCTGTGTGGCCAATGATCTAGGCCTTTTCTTGGGATACCTAAACTCCTCTTTACTGTGGGGCCAGGTAGCCTTTTGTGTTTCAAAAGCAGGAAGATGGACTTTCTCATACTTGCATGTATGTGTGTGGAAGGGGCAATGTGGATGACTTGCTGATGGTCACAAAGGTTTGTCTGCTCATGGTGAATGTTAAAGAGCCCCGAAAAGGATGGTTTCTTAATGCAAGAGCACATTTGCTCCATTTCCTGGCACAGGGTTTAAAACTAGATGAAAACTCAAAAGCCTCACCTGGAATCTTGGTTTTCTGACTTGTAAGAGAAGCCTTATTTTTTCTTTTTCACTTTGAAATATATTATTAGTTTGATACTATAATGGTTTTGACTGTCAGGAGAGCATGTCAAATATATGCAAATCATTACAAAACATCTATTCTCCTTATTGATTTTTTTCAGGCAAATTTCAAACCCCAAATGAAAACAATGGAATAATGCCTCTCAATGTAATTTCTAGAAACCAAATATTATCACTCTCAGAGCTTTTCCTTTAACTTGAGATGTGAAATTCAGTCCTTTCTGTGGATGAGGATTGTCCTGTCTTTTTTTTTTTTTTTTTTTTTTTGTGACGGAGTCTTGCTCTGTAGCCCAGGCTAGAGTGCAAGTGGTATGATCTCAGCTCACTGCAACCTCCGCTTCCTGGGTACTAGTTCAAGCAATTCTCCTGCCTCAGCCTCCCGAGTAGCTGGGATTACAGGTGCATACCACCATGCCCAGCTAATTTTTGTGTTTTTAGTAGAGATGGGGTTTCACCATGTTGGCCGGGCTGATCTTGAACTCGTGACCTTGTGATCCACCCATCTCGGCCTCCCAAAGTGCTGGGATTACAGGTGTGAGCCACCGCACCCAGCCTGTCCTGTCTTTAATAGGTTTAGGGGAAATTAAATTTCCATTTTTTTGTCTTTGTTTTGAGTATTACTAGCTCAGATAAGCAAGGCAGAGGGGCAAAGAGTGACTCATGTGCACAAGTATGACCAGTTGTTGGGAAACCAGTAGGAAATCCTAGGAAAAGGGTAATCTTTCTAACAGGTGCATTCCTCTCTGACTTATCTCTCTGGGTCTCTCTTGGGAAATGATTTGCTATGTGTTTGCCTGGTGCTGACAACACTGAATCCACCTCCCTAGCCACAGATAAAATAGAGTTGTTCATTATTAACCTCCCGAACTTTGCACAGACACCTGCTTATGCCATTTAGCCATCCTTGGTGGCCAGAAACTCTTGGAGGTGTGGACTGTCTTCACATCTGCCAGGCAAACTGAGTGCCTGGCTCAGGTCACCTGTATTCACAGTTTTCCAATGCTGAGGTAGATTTTAAAGTGGTTACAATACATATTACCTACAGTTATATGTACTGAGCAGTCATTGAGTACAAGATTGGAAAGCCAGATATGGTATTAATGAAGTCTAGAAGACAGGCAAATATTTGACTGTGATCTGTATTTATCATCTATTGTATTAAAAAGAGGCAGAACAAAGAGTTAAACTTAAGTATGAGAGATACTAAAGTCTGTATTCTTATCATTAAATTCTGTTGTTCCCCTTGGGATTCTAGGAAAGTCCTGTATAATTCATAATCAAAAGAATTGATTGACCATATCACTAAGAGAAAATACCTTTTTTTTACAGGGCTTTTGCTACATGTATAAAAGATTAAAAATTTACATGGGATGTTAAATGTAGAATCATTGAAATCAGTGACCACAAAGTGCCTGTTCATAATCAGGTAACAGTGGGATTTTGTTCCCATTGATAACTACATAGTTAATCTGTTTCTATCACTATTAAACATAGCAAAATATATCCTTCCCCCATCTTTGGGAACATATGAAGTAAGAAAAGGAAAGCCAAGAATAGGCAGGCTGCATTTGGATACAGTTATGTTCATATAGTAAGGACATAGTGGATTTTCCTTATTGGTATGTAAACATGTTCTTGTAACTCCAGAATTAAGCAAAGAAAACTTTCTTTGACCCAGATCCCCCTTCGGCCACTGCCCCACTTCTTTTCCCATGAACAGTGTCACTTCCATAAATATTCTCCGTGGTCACCATCTTGACTACCCACTGCCTTCGTTTCCTTCTCACCCACTCCATGTGGGCTTTTCACCCTCATTCACTGATACCCTCACACTCTGCCAAATCGCCAAATCTGTTGTTTTTGTGTTTGTGTTAAGGTTTATTTGTAACCCAGGCTGGCATGCAGTGGTGCAATCATAGCTCACTGCAACCTCTGCCTCCTGACCTCACGTGATCCTCTCACCTCAGCTTCCCGAGAAGCTGGAGCTACAGGCACGTGCCACTACTCCTGGCGAACTTTTGTATTTTTTTGTAGCGACGGGATGTTGCCATGTTGCCCATGCTGGTCTCAAACTCCTGAGCTCAAGTGATCTGCCCGCCTCGGCCTCCCAAAGTGCCAGGATTACAGGTGCAAGCCACCGTGCCCAACCCCACACTGCTAAGTCTAAAGGGTATTCTCTGTCTTCATTTTTCTCAAACTCACAGCAGCATTAAATTGACTCATCATTTCGTATTAAAGCACGTTTTTTTTTCTTGAGGGCTTTTCTCCTAGCTTACTTGAAACCTCTACATTTTCTTTTGCTGGCCTCTTCTCTTCAACTTTCAAATTTTGGCAAGTCCAAGAGCTTCTTCCTGAGACCACTTTTTTTCATCTTCACTTTCCTCAGGGAAGCTTATCTAATCCCATTTTGTTGTATACCATATATAAGCTAAAGCTCCCAGTCTATACCTTTCACTCCAACCTCTGCTTCAAACTTCAGAGTCAAATATCTGGCCATGTACTTGACATTTCTTCTTCAATATCTAATTGGACCTCTAAACTTAGTATGTCTTAATACACCCAACTGTCAACTTACTTCTTCCTGAATTTTCTCCATTTCATTTCTCCATTTTCTCCATTATCCACCTGAGTGCTCAGGCTACAAACGTAGGAGTCATCCTGGAGTTTTTCTTTTACTCACTACATCTAATTCTTTAGCAAATTCTGTTGACTTTACCTTTACATTTGAATCTATCCAATTCTCTTCCTTCCTTCTGTTCCTACCCTAGTGCAAGCTACCACCAACTTTCTCCTGGACCATTACAGTGGCCTCATCATTGGTTTCCCTGTTTTTACCATTGATACTGGCTACAATACATCCTCTCACCTAGCAGCCAAAATTATCTCTTTAAAAAATAAATAGGCTGGGTGTGGTGGCTCATGCTTGTAATGCCAGCACTTTGGGAGGCTGAGGCAGGTGGATCATCTGAAGTCAGGAGTTTGAGACTAGCCTGGCCAACATGGTGAAACCCTGTCTCTACTAAAAAATAATAAGAAGAAGAATAAATAGACGATCAAAAGAGATATAATGACAAATGGTCAGTTTATTACCAAGCAATTATAAACATTCATGCTTCTGATAATAGAGCTTTAAAATACATGAAACAAAAATAGAATTAAAGGGAGAAACAGACATATCCACATTTATTATTATAAAACTTAACGTTACTCTCTTAGCAATTGACAGAACTAGACAAAAATATAAATAAAACCATAGAAGATATGAAAAACATCAACCATTTTGATGTAATTGATACTTATGTAACAACTGCAGAACGTACATTTTTCAAGTACGTATGGTACATTCATTAAGATAAATGATATCTAGGCCAGAAAACAAATCTCAATGAATATATGTGGACTAAAGCGATACAGACTCTCTTTTCTTTTTTTTTTTAGGCAGAGTCTCTCTGTTGCCAGACTAGAGTGCAATGGTACAATTTCGGCTCACTGCAACCTCTATCTCCCAGGTTCAAGCAATTCCCCTGCCTCAGCCTCCTGAGTGGCTAGGACTACAGGTGCATGCCACCACGCCCAGCTAATTTTTGTATTTTTGGTAGAGACAGAGTTTCACTATGTTGGCCAGGATGGTCTCGATCTCTTGACCTCGTGATCCACCCACCTTGGCCTCCCAAAGTGCTAGGATTACAGGCGTGAGCCATGGCTCCTGCCCTAGGACTAAAGTTATACAAACTTTATTTTCTATCTATAGTAGAATTGTATTAGAATTCTATGAGAATTTGGAAATAGAGGCCGGGAGCGGTGGCTCATGTCTGTAATCCCAGGACTTTGGGAGGCCAAGGCGGGTAGATTACCTGAGGTCAGGGGTTTAAGACCAGCTTGGCCAACATGAAAAACCCCGTCTCTACTAAAAATACAAAATATTAGCCAGGCATGGTGGTGGGCGCCTGTAATCCCAGCTACTCGGGAGGCTGAGACAGGAGAATCACTTGAACCCCAGAGGTGGAGGTTGCAGTGAGCCAAGATTGCACCACTGCGCTCCAGCCTGGGTGAAAAAGCGAGACTCCATCTCAAAAAAATAAAATAAATTGGAAATAGGTATCTAGAAAAACGCCAAATACTTGAAAAATGACACATTTCTTATTGGCTTCTCCTATTCATTTGGGTCTCAGTGAAGCTTTCCATGACCACCAATGTAAGGGCAAGTCCCTGGTGAAGTCCTGCTCTATCACTCTGCTGTACTTTGTCATTGCACTAGTCACAGCTATTTTTTCTTGAGCCATTGTTTTAATGGTTTTCCCCACTAGCATGTGAGTTCTGAGGGGTAGGAACCTTGCCTCTATTATTTACTGCTAAAATGGTAGCTGAAACCCAGTAAATGCTCAATAGCATTTTGCTGAATGAATGAAGAGTGAATATGAATCCTTCACAATCCATCATAAGCCCATCTAGATGGTGGTAATGAGAATGATGATGACATCACTACCATAAAATAATATTCTGCTGGTGCCATTATTGCTCAGGTACTTTAAGTGCCTTATCTCATTTAGTCCTCACAATTGCCTGTGCAGTAGATACTTCCGTTATCCCAGTTTTACAGAGGGAGAGACTAAGATACAAAGAGGTTAAGTAACCGATGTCATTTGACTAGTAAAGAGTGAACCAGGATTCAGACTCGGGCTGTCTCATTCCAGACCACTTGTTTTGAGTAACCGGTAGTGAATTCATAACGGGAGAAAGGAGGCTGGTGGTTATATATGTATATTTGTAAGTGAGCCAGCATAAGCTCTGTCTAGTCTTAGCGTCAAGGTTCTGGTCCTCTCCCTCGAAGACACAACTGACTTTTAACTAAAACTATGAAAGAATTTCCTCAATGTTAAAGTCAGTTTTGTGTTTCTGTGGCATCAGTCCTGATAATGGCAGCATTTTAAACCAGTGGAGAAAGGATAGATTAGTCAATAAATGGTGTTGACAAATTAATATTTGGAAAAATAAAATTAGGTTCCTACTTTACATAATAAATATAAACAAATTCTAAAAGAAGGATTTAAATTTAAAACATGAAACCATACACAAAGATATTAGGAAAGAATATAGGTGAATAACGGCCAGCCTCGGTGGCTCACGCCTGTAATCCCAGCACTTTGGAAAGCCAAAGTGGGCGGATCACCTGAGGTCAGGAGTTCAAGACCAGCTTTGCCAACATGGTGAAACACTGTCTCTACTGAAATTACAAAAAATAGCTGGGTGTGGTGGTATACACCTGTAATCCCAATATTTAAGCTCAGATGGGAATGGCCTTTCTAAGTGTGTTAGTATGTCCCAGCTGGACCTGAGTCAGGAATTTGGTGCCTTTCTGTGATCTGGTGAGGCAGTGCAGATGCTGCAGGGTAGGATCTGGAGGGTTAGGAAGCAATTCCTTCAGCTGTGTTTGGTTCAGCCCTTTCTCATCATCTCTTGGGGCTGTTCCAGCCTTCCCTGGACTCAGCAGAGGATTCATCCCAAGGTCCAGAAGAAAGAGCCTAGGGGTTTTAAAATATAAAATAATAAATTTCATCATTTATCCTTTTCCTCATGGTTTTCAGAGAAAGTAGCGTCCATCTTTTTGACCTAAGCCAATCCTTCTACAAGTACTTTAACATGTATTAATTTACAGTGAGAAATATTACTATCAAATACACAGGAATGTTCATATTGACTCTTCAATGCATTTTCTCCCTGAAAGACAGTAACATAGGAAACCAAATGATGAGCGAAAGGTTTCCACGTAGGCAAGGACCTATCCAAGCCAAGGGTGTGAATGGGACATTCTTAACGCCTGGACGGAGTGTGACAGGTTCAGGATCTAAGTCTGCTACAGGGGTTGTGTCCACCAGAACCTAGAGAAACACGGCACTGACTGATGTTAACCAGTTAAAAAGAAAAATTATTGGTTTGTTTCACAAAATCAATATATGTTCATTGTTGAACCATTAGATAAGGAATGTGAATTAATATAAATAACACTCATAAGTCTTTATTTTAAAATATGCCATGGCAAATGCCTTGTATATCCTTTCTAGGCAAATGCCTCATATATCTTTTCCAGTCTTTCTCTGCACATCTGTTAAACTGCTTAATGCCCTTCTAATTGGTTTCCTACCCAAAAAGATCATTACCATTATGAAAAAAATCACTGTAGGTAAACTGCCCATATTGTTTGCCCCTCTAGCAGAGTTCAGCTTATTATTTCATCTTCTCTAACCATAAACAATATGAGAAGAGCTCTCTAGCTATAATTGTTTCACTCTCTCACTTCCTGCTTTTCAGAATTATTTCTGTGTAAAATACTTTGTACTGTAAACAAACAAAAAGCCAGAAACAGAAAATCTTACAAAACAAATATACAGCTTAATGAATTATTCTAAGACAAACCCTCCCCAGGTCCGCAATATATCTGAGCTGCCTACTAAAGGCCCCACCCTGCGCTCTGTCCAGTCCTGCTCCCTCTTTCCCCGAGAAAGTTCCTGTTGTCCCAAATGTGTATTCCTATATACTATACCTTAGCCTTTCCCTCGTCAAACAATTTTTTACAAGATTCTTTAATCTAACAGATTTCTCACCATTCTTTTCTTTTCCTTAGAATTTATCTGTTGAGGACAGGTGCGGTGGCTCACGCCTATAATCCTAGCACTTTGGGAGGCTGAGGCATGGGGATTAGCTGAGGCCAAGAATTCAAGACCAAACTGGCTAACATGGAGAAACCCTGTCTCGACTAAAAATACAAAAAATTAACCAGGCGTAGTGGCAGGCACCTGTAATCCCAGCTACTTGGGAGGCTGAGGCAGGAGAATTGGTTTAACTCAGGAGGCAGAGGCTGCAGTGAGCTGAAATCATGCCATTGCACTCCAGCCTGGGCAACAAGAGCGAAACTCTGTCCCTGCCCTCAACCCCCCACCCCCCAAAAAAAGGCCGGATGTGGTGGCTCATGCCTGTAATCCCAGCACTTTGGGAGGCTGAGGCGAGCGGATCGGGAGTTTGGGACCAGCTTGACCAGCATGGAGAAACCCCATCTCTACTAAAAATACAAAATTAGCCGGGTGTGGTGGCACATGCCTATAATCCCAGCTACTCAGGAGGCTGAGGCAGGAGAATCACTTGAACCCAGGAGGCAGAGGCTGCAGTATCGCTTGAACCCAGGAGGCGGAGGGAAACTCCATCTCCAAAAAAAGGAGAATTTATCTGTTGAAAAATTAGAGGTACTTGACCCATAGAATTGCCTGCAATCTGAAATTGGCCCATTTCGATCCCATGGTGCATTTCAGCGTGTTTGCGTATCTCCTCTGTATTTCGTGCAAATTGGCAACTGATTCAGAGGCTTGATCAGAACCGCAATACTATAAATGGTACTGCATTTCTTCATCAGGCGGCACATTTCTTTATCAGTGTTTGGTTGTCTCCTTTTTGTAATGTTAGTAGCTGTTGGTGCACATTGCCTCAGTCTTAATTCACTGGGGTTATAGGCTGATGACTCTAATTCTTTTTTCTCATGCATTCACTGGAATATTTTTATTATAAAGAAGTGCTCTGCCTCATCTAATATTTGCTTACACAGTGGCACAGTTCATATAGGAAAGGCAGAATAAATGCTTTCTCTTTATTCATCAAGTTTTTGAGATAATGAATTGATTCCCTGTCATCATCAAAAAGTGACTTTAAAAAAAATCTATGAACTCGTGGAGGTGTCTCATCCTTAGGGAGGAGAGCCAGGTTGTTCAGCAAGGCCAAGGCTGCAGAGTCAGCCAGTGTCACTTCTGCTACATTCCATTGTTGAAAGCAAGTCATTAAAGCCAGTCCAGACACAGAGTGGAAGGATAGACTCCAGCTTTTGATGTAAGGAACTGCAGAGGACTTGCCACCCATTATGTAATCTGTAATACCTAGTTTTGCTGTAAATGCTTCCATGCTTTTTTGGTCTTCTGTTTCAATGTGAGGATTCAAAGACTATATCACTACCACTGTTTTGCCAGAGTCTGCCCTCTGAGTCAATTCTTACTTTACTGATTATCTGTAGAACTAGCTTTGTATAAGCAAGGAGGCATCTAGCAGGTAAGATGGCCATGACT
The DNA here is from genome assembly GCA_004027835.1 of Alouatta palliata. Lineage (NCBI taxonomy): Eukaryota > Metazoa > Chordata > Mammalia > Primates > Atelidae > Alouatta > Alouatta palliata. Next base: position 30,184 of record PVKV010013823.1, on the reverse strand, counting down.
TCTGCTTCATGTTCTGCTCCTGATCCTCATGGGTGGAAAGCTTTGCCTCCGTACTACTTCTGTTACTTTGGAGGCCTCCACAAAAGCCTTGACTCCTGTGCTGTCAGGCCCAGAAGGCCTTCTGGGTGCCCAAATGGTCCCTTCCATGCTCATTGTGCTAGGGCCACACTAGGTTCCTAACAGAACTGTCCCTACTTCATGAGCACTCAGATCTGGTCCCTGGGGCCAGAAGCCTCTTACCATAACCTGTGTCCATTTCAGTCAATATCTACCATTAAGGCCGGTGCGGTGGCTCACGCCTGTAATCCCAGCACTTTGGAAGGCTGAGTCAGGTGGATCACAAGGTCAGGAGATCGAGACCAACCTGGGCAACATGGTGAAACCCCATCTCTACTAAAAATACAAAACTCAGCTGGGCGTGGTGGTAAAACTCAGCTGGGCGTGGTGGAGACTCAACTGAGTCTCCCAACTCAGGAGGCTGAGGCAAGAGAATCGCTTGAACCAGGGAGCTGGAGGTTGTAGTGAGCCGAGATCACACCACTGCACTCCAGTCTGGCAACAGAGCTAGACTTCATCTCAAAAAAAAAAAATCTACCATTAACTCCTTCCTGCCACTTCACCTCCTGAAAGCCTGTTTACTTGCAGATAAATCAAATCCCAAAATATGCATTTGCTCCCAACCTACACCACTGTACTAGCCTGCCCAGTTACCAAACAGAGCTAGACTCTGAATCCCAGTTCAGGCTCAATTGGGATATCCTAATACACATAGAAAAACCACCCCCATCCAAGATCATATTACTGTTTCCCTATATACTTTTCTGATAGCTTTGTATATGATTTCATGTCATTGATTTATATTTAAACCCTTAATCCATTTGGAGTTTGTCTTAGTGTATTATAAGAAGAACCTAAGTTTTCCTCTAAATGATATGCCAGATATAATTAGACTATTTGTTGAATAAACTGTCTTCCCCCACTGATTTGAAATTACATGCCTATTTCATTTATTGAATTCTTACACACACACACACACACACACACACACACACACACACACACTGTCTCTCTGACAGGCACATGTGTGCACACACACATGCACACTTTACACACATTTGGATCCTCCTCTGGGCTTTCATCTCCATTCTTTTCATCTGTATGGCAGTTGCTATATGGCAATTAATTAAAACATCATAATATCTTGGCCGAGTGTGGTGGCTCACGCCCATAATCCCAGCACTTTGGGAGGCTGAGGAGGGCGGATCACTTTCCTCAGCAAGGTCAGGAGTTCATCTCCCTCAGTAGAAGTCAGGAGTTCGAGACCAGCCTGCTCAACATGGCAAAACCCTGTCTCCACTAAAAATACAAATATTAGCCAGGTGTGGTGACGGGTGCCTGTAATCCCAGCTACTCGGGAGGCTGAGGCAAGAGAATCACTTGAACCCAGGAGGGAGAGGTTGCAGTGAGCCAAGATCATGCCACTGCACTCCAGCCTGGGCAACAGAGCAAGATTCTGTCTCAAAAATAAAAACAAAACCAAAAAAACCCACATTATAGTATCTTAATTAATTGCAGCTTTTTAATGCATTTTAACATCTGATCCTTGTGCCCTCAATTCTTTTCCTCTTGCCAGTCCTAGGAATCTCAGCCTCTCATTGATTTTGTTCCTTTCTCTTGGCTTCCTCCCTGCCACCTATAAACATGTTCATGTCTCACATGTTCAAACAAGCCCACAGAAGCCTCTGGAGCCCATCTGTTTCCTCTAGCTACCACACTACCTGTGTCCTTTTCATAGGTGAGCTCTGCTGAAGAGCAACGTTCACGGAGTTCTCACTGTGGTCACTGGTAACATTGCTAAATTCAGAGAGTACTTCATTCCTTTTCTTTTCTTTCTCTGTGAGCACGTTGCCCGGCAAACCTTCTCCTTCTTGGTTTTCTGCCGAAGCTTTCCTTGTGGTCTCTTAGACTATTTCTTCTCAGGCTCCTCATGGGCTTCTGTTCATTTGTTAGCCCCCTAAAAGTCAGTGTTCCCTGGAATTCCAGGCTCAGCTCTCTTCAAATCTCACTCCTTCTGACTTCATCTCTCCCCATGGCTTCAGCTGGCTCTATATTCTGAGCCTGCTTCCTCCCATTTTTCTGATTATCTACTGGATGACACACCATGAAGATGTCCCCTCAAGGGCATCAAGTTCAGAGTGTCTTACCTTTCCCTACATGTCTTCCCGTAGATATCTTAGCTGATGGCCTTACCATTCATCTCATCTCCTGAGCAAGAAACCTGAGCCTCATGCTCAGCTCCTTCTGTCCTCTCCTTTTCCTCCTACGTCTAGAGCAGAAGGAAACATGCTTGCAGTGAGACAAGCTTAGATTCCAATTCCGATGCTGCTTCCCACTCATCTTGTGCCTTGAGTGAGCTCCTTAATCTTTCAGAGCTTCCACTGCCATGCTATGAAATTGGGATAACAGTGGTACCTACCTCAAAGGGCTGCTGGAAAGGATAAATGAGATCATGGGTATTGAACCCAGCCCTGACTTATGCCTGGGGCGCATCGAAGTTTCACCCCTAATCAGTGCTTTTTAAATGTTGTCCAACTCAGAGTATTCCTCCCCATTCTCTGGGTGATCTTTCCATTCTAACCCCATCTCCTGTAATCTGGACTATGCAGCAGCCTCCCCACTGTGCCCTTCCTCTGGTCTCATCCTCTTCCAATCTCCGTGCCACATTTAGGCTCATTCTCTCTTCCTTTTTCACACCTCTTCCCTCACACCCAGGCCTACTTCTGACCCGGAAGGCTGCAAACCCTCCGTAGACAAAGGACATCTTTCTTAGCATGGCTTTGAGGCCTCATGGATGTCCAACCCTGGCTGACTTTCCTGTCGTCCTCTCGGTCCCGTCCTGTGTGCCTGTGCTCCAGCTCTGTTCATCCAGCTTGCTGTTTCTCTAGCATGCTGTGCTGTTTCTCCTCTTGCTTGCCCTTTTGCACACTGGACTTGTTGTCTACTTTGTTTTTTGTTTGTTTGCTTGTTTTTGAGACTGAGTCTTGCTCTGTCGCCCAGGCTGGAGTGCAGTGGCACAATCTTGGCTTACTGCAACCTCCACCTCCCAGGTTCAAGTGATTCCTCTGCCTCAGCCTCCCGAATAGCTGGGATTACAGGCACCTGCCACCATGGCTGGCTAATTTTTGTATTTTTAGTAGAGATGGAGTTTCGGCCAGGCACGAGGGCTCCCACCTGTAATCCCAGCACTTTGGGAGGCCAGGGTGGGTGGATCACCTGAGGTCGGGAGTTTGAGACCAGCCTGGCCAACATGGTGAAACCCCATCTCTATTAAAAATACAAAAATTAGCTGAGTGTGGTGATGCACATCTGTAATCCCAGCTACTCAGGAGGCTGAGGCAGGAGAATCGCTTGAACCCAGGAGGTGGAGGTTGCAGTGAGCCCAGATTGTGCCACAGGATTCCAGCCTGGAAGACAGAGTGAAACTCAGTCTCAAAAAAAATATATATATATATAGATTTTCACCATGTTGGTCAGGCTGGTCTCAAACTCCTGACCTCAAGTGATCCACCTGCCTTGGCCTCCCAAAGTGCTGGGATTACAACAAGAGGCACTGCGCCCGGCCTAGTTGTCTACTTTGAATTCTCCTTCTTTCTCTTTCTCCCATCTCTGCCCTGGACTCTGAATGGCTGGTGAGCTCCTACTGAGTATTCAAAGCCTAGCTCAGTCTCCTCTCCCTAACTTCCTTGAGTGCTCTTTTAAGTTCCTTCTCACAGTGTCCTCCATGTTATGATCTTGCAAGGAATTCTGTAGTTTCAATGAGCCCAATTATTTGTTTCCTATGCTTTCCCTTTCCCCATTCTCTATCCTCACCCCTGAATAACTGGGAACCCCCAGAAAGGAGAAGTCGAGGTTGAAAGCTTAGGCCATGGAGTCAGACTGGCTGGGCTCAAATCGTGGTGTTCCTGTTTACTCACTTGGTAAGATCGGGCAAGTTACTTAATTTATTTGTACCTCAGTTTCCTTATTTATAAAAGATGGAAGCATCAATGGTACTACCTTAAAAGCTTATTTTGAGGAATAAAATACTCCATGTAAAATGCTAAGCCTAGTTCTTGGCACATATTAAATGTTCAATAAATGTTAGTAAATATTGAACAAATGTTCAATAAATGGTGGTTCAATAGATGTCCACCATTGTTGTTGTTATTTTTATTGTGATCATTGTTATTGGAAGCAAGAATGTGTCATTCATCTTTACATTTCCAGTCTCTGTGACAGTGCTTGGATCAAGATGTTTATTTAAAGGTATCTTAATAATATCAGCTAACATTTATTGAATATTTGCTATTTTTCAATCACATGCTAAACTCTTTAGATGCATTATCTCAGGTACCCTTCCCAGCAGCCCTGTAGGCTGTGGATTGTTATTCCCTTAGCACATGAGAAGACCAAGAACACGGGCTCAGAGACTACGTCAATCTGACTGTATCGAGATTGCAGTTAGTAAGTAGCAGAGCCAAGATCTGACTCCTGAACTAGCGATCTTTATACTCCAGCACACTTGCTGTGTGACTTGAATGAGTCATTGTCCTCTCTGGTACTCATCTTCCTCATTTGAAACTGATTGAGGTGAACTGGACCATCTCTAAAGCCCCCTCCAGCTCTGCTACTCTATATTCATTAGAAGTAGAAGACAAACTTGGCCGGGCACAGTGGCTCACGCCTGTAATCCCAGCACTTTGGGAGGCCAAGGTGGGCGGATTACAAGGTCAAGAGATCTAGACCATCCTGGCCAACATGATGAAACCCCATCTCTACTAAAAAATGCAAAAATTAGTGTTGTGTGGTGGTATGCACCTGTAGTCCCAGCTACTGAGGAGGCTGAGACAGGAGAATTGCTTGAACCTGGGAGGCAGGGATTGCAGTGAACCAAGATCACACCACTGCACTCCAGCCTGGCGGCTGGCGACAGACCAAGACTCTGTCTCAAAAAAAAAGAAGTAGAAGACAAACTTATAGCAAATGCCACGAAGATGAAAATCTCCTTAAAAAAATAATTACAAGTCCCAGTGAGTGCTGTATTTCTTTCCGGAAACATATCATTACATTGACGGAATTGATTACATTGCATCAAAGAGCTCTGATGGTTTCTTGGAGTTCATTGCTTTATTTGGCCAGCCTAGTGGACAGGATCCTTGAATGCTGCCTTAGTCTGTTTGAGCTGCCACACACCCACACAGACACATACAGACACACACACACACACACACAAATAGCTTAGCCTGGGTAATTTATAAATTACATAAATGTATTGCTCACCATTCTGGAAACATGAAAGTCCAAGATCAAGCTACTGGCAGATTTGATATCTGGTAAGGGTCCACTGTCTCCTCCATCAATGGTGCTTCATTGCTGTACCTCATATAATGGAAAGGGTGAACAAGCTCTCTTTTCCAGGCCTCTTCTAAAAGGGCAATAACCCCATTCATGAAGGTGGAGCCCTGATGACCCAATCATCTCCCAAAGGCCCCGTTTCCCAATACTACTGCACTGGAAATTGGGTTTCACCCCATGAGTTTTGAGGTGGCATCAACATTCATAGTAAGCGCATCAGTTAGGTTCTTAGTTACCAGCTGTGGAACCCCATCTAGTTAGCTGAAGCAGAGATGGAAACTTATTTTTAAAATAGTAGATGGCTCACAGGCTCTCTAGAGGGCTAAAGGATTGTCAGACTGAGGCCACACAGCCAGGGACAAGGCCCAAGCCACACTGACAGATTTCCCTGGAAAGGGTCCAGGGTTGCCACAGCCACGCACAGACTGCAGCTCTCACTGTGACGTGGGCTCTGGACTTCTGAGCCTCCCTATGGCTGCCCCCATGCACCAGATGTCAGGCCATGACCCTTGCCAGAAAATGGATTATGCATGTTACTCTTGTGAAGGTAAATCTCTCTGATTAGAGAAGACGGATCACATACCTTCACTCCATCTTCAGGGAAGGCCGGGAATGTGGGGCAGCAACTTCTCTGAGAAGCAGGACTCATCGAGGTGAGCAATGTCCCACACTTGGAAACAGCCAGAAGTTACTGGGTGACCACTGATAAGGACAGCTGTCCAGCAGATAGATTTATTATAGGGACTTTAGGAAGTCAGCTGGAGGCCATGCATGGTGGCTCACACCTGTAATCCCAGCACTTTGGGAGGCCGCGGCGGGTGGGTCACAAGGTCAGGAGTTCGAGACTATCCTGGCCAATATGGTGAAACCCTGTCTCTAAAAAAAATGCAAAAATTAGCCTGGTGTGGTGGTAGGCACCTGTAGTCCCAGCTACTCGGGAGGCTAAGGCAGGAATCGCTTGAACATGGGAGGCAGAGGTTGCAGTGAGCTGAGATCGCACCACTGCACTCCAGCCTGGGTGGCAGAGCAAGACTCCATCTCAAAAAAAAAAAAAAAAAAAAAAGGAAGTCAGCTGGGCCTTATCATACAAGTGTGTGTCTTAAAGCTGAGAGAGCTCTCTGAATCCAGACCTTGAAATAATAGTCACTAACACTCACTCCATGTCAGGTCTGTGCTAAACTCTTTACCCACATTTTCCATTAGATCTCACAACAATCTTACGAAGTGTCTACTGTCATCCCCAGTATGTATTATTGTCTCCATCTCTCAGTTGAGGAAACTGAGACACAGAGAGGAAGTATCATGTTCTATATAATTCAGCTAGTAAGCGATAGGCATACGCTTGAACCCAGTGCACCACTCATCCTTCTGCCTTTGACAAGCCATTTATTGTGTTGAAGACCAAATCCTGGTGCTGGGTCACCACTAGCACTTTTCCTCCTCAGTTCAGAACTGAGTTCTGATGCCAAAATCAAAGAGAATTTTGCAGGAAAATAATGTCAACCAGATTTGAAAGAATCATCATGCAGAGTTCTCTTAATGTTTTCTGAGATGAATGGGTTTCAGTACAAGGATGCTTTATTATCTTGGTTAAAACAGAAGTGTTGAACATTCTTGGTGGTTTTGTTCCTCTTTACCCTATTATACTGGGAACTGTGTCCCGAAGGAACTACTGTTGAACTTAGTTCCCAGGTCTCAACTTCAGGGTCACTATGAAGTTCTGGAAATCTTTGTAGAAAACTTCCTCTTCTCATCCCTTCACATGTATTCTTTCCGTTTCTCCAGACATAGCAGCTGATTTGGAGAGAGAAATATTTAAAATAATCCCACCTCCCACCTTGCCATATACACATGAGCATAAGTTCTGGTTATGAAATTCAATGCTTATTTGGCCCGAGGTTAAATTGTAAAGGAGCTTTAAGGGCCCCATTTAGGATGGAGATAAATGCACAAATGAAAATGCACGTAACTCAAGGAACACACGAAATTAATGATGGCCACTGACAGACTTCCTCCCTGGGCCAGCAGCTCTCCTGTTTTGGAACTGGCTATATAAAATTGGCAGGAGGCAGGAAGGAGGGGTTGCTGTTGCTTCAGTGAAAGATGACAACTGAAACCAGGAGGGAAGGAAGTGGGAGGAGAGGCTGGAGCAGAGGGCCATAATTTCATTATGAATTCCTGCCTATTCTGAGCAATTGTCCCCAAATTTGTCATTGCAAGTGCAATTTCCTCTATGAAAACTGTCTTTCCAAGGACCTTGGGAAAGATTATGAGAACAGGAGGTAGGGTATCCAGTTGTTGTTGGTAATGAACTTTATTCTGGATTTGTTATTTAACAATTCTGTGTGCTGTTCAGTCTTTGGTAATAAAGTTAGCATTACTTTTTATTCCTTCATTTGTCCAACAGACATCTCCTCATGGCTCACTATGTGCCAAGTACTGTGCTGGGCACGAGACATATTGAACAGGTCCTGGTTCCTGCCCTCTGGTGCTTACGCTCCATCAAGAGAAGCAGACAGGAAGCATCTAATCACAGACTGAAGTTTCATGCTTGTCAGGGTGATGTGTGCTATCAAGAGTCAAAGGATGTGATGAGAGCAGGCAACAGAAGTGACATTTGAGCTGAAACTAAGGACAAATAGGAGAAAAGTAGGCAAAAGGATGAGGGGAAGAGAAACGGAAAAAAAGCAATCATATGCCAGAAATGGGGCTGAAAAGATGTAGAAGTGGTTTGTAAGCATGGATTCATCATCTCTTTTCTTATCATCTTTGCATCAACTACATGAGTTTTTCAAGAGTGGTCTGTGAGCCTATTGCATCAGAATTACCTGGAAGTACAGTCAACCCTCTGTGTCCACCAGTTCTGCATCTGCAGATTCAACCCACTGTGGACAGAAAATATTGGGGGCTGGGTACAGTGGCTCAAGCCTATAATCCCAGCACTTTGGGAGGTTGAGGCAGGCAGATCACTTGAGGTCAGGAGTTCTAGACCAGCCTGGCCAATATGGTAAAACTCCCTCTCTACTAAAAAATACAAAAATTAGCTGGGCATGGTGGCACACTCGGGAGGCTGAGGCAGGAGAATCACTTGAACCCGGGAGATGGAGGTTGCTGTGAGCCGAGATCACCCCACTGCACTCCAGCCTGGGCGACACAGTAAGACTCCATCTAAAAAAAAAAGAAAAAGAAAAAGGACAAAATATTTGGGGAAAAAACCCAAAACAATAAAACTGTATAGTAATAATTACAAGTAAAAAATGGTACAACTATTTTCATATCATTACCATTGTATTAAGTATGGTGAGTAATCTAGAGATGATGTAATGTATATGGGAGGATGTGTGTCAGTTATCTGCAAATACTAAGCCATTTTACACAAGGGACTTGAGCATCCTCAGATTTTGGAATCTGGGGTCCTGAAACCAATCCCCCATGGATTCAAAGGCACTACTGTATATTAAAAACTCAGATTCCTGGCCGGGTACATATGGCTCACGCCTGTAATCCCAGCACTTTGGGAGGCCAAGGTGGGTGGATCACGAGGTCAAGAGATCAAGATCATCCTGGCCAATATGGTGAAACCCCTCTTTACTAAAAATATAAAAATTAGCTGGGCGTAGTGGTGTACGCCTGTAGTCCCAGCTACTCGGGAGGCTGAGGCAGGAGAATTGCTTGAAACCAGGACGCAGAAGTGGCAGTGAGCTGAGGTTGTGTCACTGCATTCTAGCCTGGTAACAGAGCAAGACTCTGTCTCAAAAACAAAAAAAATCAGATTCCTGGGCCCCACACCAGGCCACTAAATCACAATCTCTAAGAGTAGGACCCAATAATCTACACTTTAAATTCAACCCACACCCATCCCCTCAGGTGATTTTTATACACACTCAGTTTGATTTGAGAGCTATTTCTTGTATTAGAGGTTTGTAATTTCTGCCAAGATTACTGCTTATATGATACCATTTGATCTCTACAGTAATCTTATATGGAATACAGATATGGGATATGCCGTCATTCCACCCTTACAGATGATGTAGCTGAGGCCTGGAAAGGTGAAGGGATTTATTCATTCATATGCCTTCTGCCCTCCTCATGCCACCAGGCTATGCCTCCAAGTTAGATTACATGATGACCCCACTCACTGTACAAATATGATGTAATATACGCGGGCATAGATTGCAAGCTTGAAGGCATACTTCTATTTCCTTTGCAGTGTTTGCTTTTGGCATAATATCACCTAGTAGTTTAGCAGGTCTAGAGTCAGAAAGACCTGGAATTGAGTCTCAGCTCTGCCACTTACAAGCTGTGTGACCTTGTGACCTTCAATAGGTTACTAACCTTTCTGTACTTCAGTTATGTCATTTGTCAAATAAGGATGAATAATAATGCCTACATCATTGAGTTGTTACAAAGACTAAGTACTGTATGCGAATACCATGTACAGAATTTTTTGAGCACTTGGTAAATACTAAAAAAAAAAAAAGGCAGCTATTTTACTTATAATATTTAGGACACATTGAAGATGTAGTGTCACTAACTAACTGAAATCCAGATAAGTACCATAAGAGATGTTACACACGGAAGGCTTAAATAAATGCCATGAGTCATTCAGGCAGAGACATGTAAGAAAACCCAGTATCACTGAGCCCATCTAGCATCCGGATTTTGGTATGTACATACCATTTCTCACAAAACCAAACTAGGCCTCCTTGCAGAAATATCGATTTAAGGTCTGAAGAAGGGGAAGTACGAAGTGAGTCTGAAACATTTTATGGCCAAGTGCTCTGTCTCACACCTGTTGTAGTCCCAGCACTTTGGGAGGCTGAGGAAGGTGAATCACTTGAGTCCAGAAGTTCAAGATCAGCCTTAGCAGCATGGTGAAACCCCATCTTTACAGAAAATACAAATATCAGCCCCTTGTGGTGGTGTGTGCCCATAGTCCTAGCTACTTGGGAGGTTGAGGTGGGAGGATCTCTTGAGTCCAGGAGGCTGAGGCTGTAGTGAGCCAAGACCACACCACTGCACTCCAGCCTGGGTGACAAGAGGGAGACCTCCCCATCTCAAACGTCTTACTGTGTCACTGTGATATTGTGAAATAAATATATATACAGTTATGCATTACTTAACAAGGGGGATACATTTTGAGAAATGCATCACTAGGTGATTTTGTCATTGCACAAACCTCATAGAATGTACTTACTCAAACCTAAATGGTGTAGGACACTGCACACCTAGGCTATATGGTATAAAGATAGACTTTTTACTCCCAGGCTACAAACCTGTACAGCATGTACTGTACTGAATACTGTAGGCAGTTGTAACACATTCAGATATTTGCATATCTAAATATATCTAAACATAGAAAAGGTACGGTAAAAATGTAAAAGACTTTTGAAAGTGGTTTACCTGTATAGGGTGGTTCCATTATATTCTTATAAGACCATCTTTGTGTATGTGGTCCATTGCTGACTAAAAGTCACTATGTGGCACATGACTATATACATGTATGTATATATTTTTGTTTTCATGCACAGTTCCTGACTCACAGCTTCTAAAACTCTTGTAATTTTCTAAGTGATTAGAGCACTTGGTATACCTTTTGTTAAAATATTTGGCCCTTTGTCTTGGATTTCTGAAACAGGTGAAAAGTGAAAGATGTGTCTTTGGTTATACATAACAAGCTTCTTTCTACTATAGTGACTACAGTGAACTCATTTTAATGATGTGATTTTTGAAAAGTCCCTAGATAACCATAGGATGGGGGCTGGTTGCCAGGGGAATCAACCATGTGATTACAGGGTTCAGTTCTCCCACCTCCTCCATGTTTGGGGAGGGGAGAGGGACTGAAGGTTGATCACCAGTGGCCAGTGGTTTAATCAATCTTGCCTATGTGATGAAGCCTCCATAAAAACCCAAATAAGATTGGATTGCTGTAGCTTCCAGGTTAGTTAAAAAGAATGCATCCAAGTGCTGGCAGGGTTGTGGACCCTAGTTCTGCAGGGAGGGAAGCTGCTACACTTGGGATCCTTCCAAACCTCACCCTATGTCTCTTTTCATCTGGCTGTTCATTTGTATCCTTTAAAAATACTTTGTAATAAATAGGTAAATGGAAGTAACTTTTTTTTTCTTAGTTCTGTGAGCCACTCTTGCAAATTAATTGGACCCAAAGAGGGGGTTGTGGGGACCCCAATTTATAGCTGATTGCTCAGAAGCACAGGTCACAAGCTGGGGTTTGTTACTGGCATCTCAAGTATGGGGCAGTCTTGTGGGTCTGAGCCCTTAACCTGTGGGATCTGGCCATCTCTCTAGGCACAGTATGTCAGACTTGAATTGAGTTTGAGGATACTGAGGATATGCAGGTGTCTGCAGAGAACTATTTGGCATATAGGGAAAAGCCACCTCATACATCTGATGTCAGAAGCAAAGAGCTGAATGACTGTGTAAGAGGGTAAGAAAAATACTCTGTCCTTTGGTTTTTTCCCCATCTTTAGACTCATAAAGCAAAGAAATCCTTAAAGACTGACAGGAACACATGAAAAAGACAGATGAGCTAACTCAAAGTGGATCCCTTTTCCCAAATCTGGGACAAATGATGTTGATTGTTTGCAGTGGTGATTAAAAAGATGGGATGGAGCAGGGAAAGCTTTCTTTTTTTTTTTTTTTTTTTTGACAAAATGCCCATGGCCATATATAGAAGGAATTATAGAGTCAGAAAACTCAGAAAATTATTATTTTGTAACACCGTTATAATAAGGGATTCAGACAATAATCATCGTTGTGTGCTAAAACCATTGGTTAAATGTTGTTGGGAAACAAGATATTTACATGACCTTAAATATTATTTAATATTACTTATTTTAATATTATACAAGGAGAAAAGTGTATATTTCTGATAGGGAGATCTGTTAAATACCATCTAACCGAAGAACCAAATTTAGCATCACCTATCACCGGCCAGACTGACATGATGTGTCTTCTGATGTGATGCAACAGGAAGTATGCAACTTCACCCATGCAACAGTCTTGTCAAAATTGTCTAATGCGTCAAATAATAGGAAACAATCAGACAGATCCAAAAAGACTTCCTTCAAAACATCTGACCGGTCCTCTTCAAAACGTTTACTGTTGTAAAAGATAAAATGGGAAGAATGTTCTAGGATCTAAATCTAGATTAACATTTTAGAATTAATGTTGTAGCATCTAGATTAAAGGAAACTAGAGACTTGGAAACTAAACGCAGTGTATAGTCCTTGATTGGATCCTGGCTTTTAAAAACAAGTTATAGGGGCGGGCGCAGTCACTCACACCTGTAATCCCAGCACTTTGGGAGGCCAAGGTGGGTGGATCACAAGGTTAGGAGTTCAAGACCAGCCTGGCCAAGATGGTGAAACTCTGTCTCTAGTAAAAATACAAAAATCAGATGGGCTGGTGGTGCATGCCTGTAATCCCAGCTACTTGGGAGGTTGAGGCAGAGAATTCCTTGAACCTGGGAGACGGAGGTTGCAGTGAGCTGAGATCATGCCACTGCACTCCAGACTGAGCAAGACTCAGTCTCAAAAAAAAAAAAAGAGTTCAGCCTGGCCAACATGGTGAAACCCCATTTCTATTAAAAATATAAAAATTAGCTGAGCATGGTGGTGTGCCCCTGTAGTCCCAGCTACTTGGGAGGCTGAGGAAGGGAAATCACTTGAACCTGGAGGCAGAGGTTGCAGTGAGCTGAGATTGCACCACTGCACTCCAGCCTGGCAACAGAGTGAGACTCTGTTTCAAAAATAAATAAGTAAATAAAGATAAGTAATAAAACAAGTTATAAAACAATTTAAATGTCTATCAACTATCAAATAGATAAATGTGGTATATCCATATAATCTCAATATTATTCAGTCAGAAAAAGGAATGAAGTACCAGATGCACATTAAAATATGGATGAACCCTGAAAACATCATGCTAAGAGAAGGAACCCAGACATGGACACATACTGTATGAGTCAATTTCTATGAAATGTCCATAATGGGCAAATCCACACAGACAGCAAGACCAGTGGTTGCTGGGGGCTGTGGGGAGGTGAAGAATAAATAGGGAATGACTGCCAATGGGCACAGGATTTTTTTCTAGGTGGATGAAAACGTTCTGGTATTGGATAGTGGTGATAGTTGTGTAACCTGTAAATATACTAAAAATCTGAGTTGTATACCTTAAAAGGGTGAATTTTATGATATGTGAATTACATCTCAATTTTTAAAAAGCTATAATGGACATTGGGACAACTGGGGAAATTTGAATGAACTATCTATTAGGTATTTTTTTTTTCAATGTTAAATGTCTTGGATATAATAATGGTATTGTGGCTTTCTTGAAGTATGTTCTACCTCTTAGGAAATATTTAGGGATCATTATGCTTAACCTTCAAATGTATCAGAAAAAAGTATTGAGAGAAAGCAAATATGGTAATATTATAATACAGTTGATCCTTGAACAGCAGGTCTTTGAACTGCAATGGTCCAGTGATGCTTGGAATTTTCTTCCACTTCTGCCATCCCTGAGACAGCAAGACAACCCCTTCTTCCCCATGTACTCTCCCCACTCCTCCCCCTTTCCCCACTCCTCCCCCTTTCCCCCTTCCCCTCCTCTCCTCCCTCCTTCCCCCTCTCCTCCTCCTCTTCCTACTTCCCCTCTTTCCTCCCTGCTTCCCCGCTGTTCTCCTCCCCTCCCTCCTCCTCCTTTCACCTTCCCTCTTCCCTCTCCTTCCTCCCCGCCTTTCTCCCTCACTTCCTCCCCCTCCTCTTCTTCCCTCCTCTTTTTCTTCCTCTGCCTACTAAACATGAAGACCTTTATGATGATCCTTTTCCACTTAATGAATAGTAAATATATTTTTCTTATGATTTTCTTGATAACATTTTCTTTTCTCTAGCTTACTTTATTGTAAGAATACCACATATAATACATTTAACCTACAAAATATATGTTCATCAACTGTTTATGTGATTGGTAAGACTTCCAGTCCACAGTAGGCTCTTAGTAGTTAAGTTCTGGGGGAGTTAAAAGTTATACTCCAGTTTTTACTGTGTGGGGGTCTTAACCCCCATGTTGCTCAAGGTTCAACTGTAATTGGTGATCTAGGTAAAATGCGTATGGGAGTTCATTGTATTCTTTTAGTTCCTTGTAGCTTAAACTTTTCAAAATAAAAAGATGGGGATTGGTGGGACCACTTACTGAGTGTCTATGGCAAACCAGATAGGAGGCTATGGATTGCTATGGATTGTGACAGGGAAATTGGGGATACTGAGGTGTGCCTCTACCTCCTTTCTGAGTGAATCCTCAATGCAGAATGGATTGTAGGCTTCCCTTAAAATTTTCTCTTGGTTCTACCAGCATCGGAGACAGAAAGTTAGGCTGTTTGTCTTCTGGAAAAGTCATTCTGTGCTTGCACTTCCTAGGTATAGTGGGTGTCCTGAACTATGTTGTCTGATCTAATAGCATTGGCTGGGGGTCTTAAGGTCTTCCGAAGAGCTAGTGTTAACTTTATGAGTAAAATTGAAAGGGTGATGAGATGCAAGTTGGTGGGGGGTGAAGGTCTAAGAACAACAAGAAAGAAGGGGTGCGCATGGGCCCCTTTAGTGAGGAAAGCAAATGGTCAAGGCTAAGAACCCAAAGCTTGGCTGTTGATTTTGTGTAATAAATGAGAAGTGAGGCAACCAGTGCCCCAACCCCATCTTTAGGCTCTCAATAGTAAAATGAATCCATGGAGGATTCTGTTCAGGCCCCAGGTGCTCCTGGCTAGTGGTTAGGAAGTGGGGGAACTGGTGTCTCCTATTGTCCCACCTATTCCTGTTACCCCATCTGTTCAGCCTCTTTCTTTGTTCTGTTATTTTTGCCTCAAGGAGGCTAGGAGAGAGCCTTATAGAGCGCAACTAACTAGCATTTACATTTGGACAGAGATTCAGGGTCTCAGGGTCTCACTTGGGAGCCGGGGCTGGGGGTGTGGAAATGGCTGAGTAGCAGCAGCAACGACATAAGGAAGGTTTTGTGAGGCTGACTGGGAAGGGTGGGGAAGACTGGATTTCTGGTTCACCCCGACCACTGGTGCCTTCTATTTTTAAAACAGACGTGCTTCATCCTTCCCAGAGCAAGGGCCAAAGATGGGAACTCAAAATGCAAAGTCCCAGCCGGGGAAATGAAGCTGCAAAGAGCTCAATGCCTAAAAAATATTGACTGTTTCTTTTTTTAAGCTAATATTCCAAATTTCTTATGAAAGTCAACTTAGACATCCAGGACACAGGAAACAAGGCAAGAGGCCGTAGCCAGCTGCCTCAGAGGACCCGGGACACTTTCTTAATAACATCCAGATGGTTCCACAGAAATTGCTAACATCTTGAAAAAAAAAAAAAAAAAAGAATCAGCTGCAGGAGAAATGAGATTCAAGTGGTTTAGGAAGGACAGCCTGGAGGAGAGTCCCAAGGGAATGAGAATGGGTCTGAAATGGAAACCTCTCTGGTGGGATGTCTGCTTCCTACATACAGCAAGGCTGGAGGGGAGTGGGTGTAAAAATCCAGGGCTTGTCTTGGAGCCTTGGGGTTGGTAAGGGAGCCTCAGCAGAACTGGCCTCCTGGTCATGTTAATCCATTCACTAGCCTGGCCTTGCAAGAACTTTTACATTATTTTTTCTTTGTCTTAGGAAGGCCCATTTACTTTGCAATCTACTATATCTGTTAGGTTCTGCAGGCACAGGGTTCAGGGCCAACGGGTTTTGAGAGCCTACAGCAATATTTAGCCCTGAAAAAATGTTATATAGATAGTATCTATAAAATCCTATATATGATATGCATCTATATAGGCAGCAAAATGTATGTATGTATGCATGTATATATGTATGTATGTATGTATGTATGTATGTATTTGAGACGCAGTCTTGCTCTGTCACCCAGGCTGGAGTGCAGTGACACGATCTCAGCTTACTGCAACCTCTGCCTCCTGGGTTCAAGTGATTCTCTTGCTTCAGCCTCCTGAGTAGCTGGGATCACAGGCACCCACCATCATGACTGGCTAATTTTTTTGTATTTTAATAGAGACAGGATTTTGCCATGTTGGCTAGGCTGGTCTCGAACTCTTGACCGCAAGTCATCCAACCGCCTTGGCCTCCCAAAGTGCTGGTATTACAGGCATGAGCCACCATGCCCGGCCTTAGACAGCAAAATATAAATATGTCTTCCAACACATGAAAAGAACTCCAAATTTAAATAAGTGGATTAAATGCCTATAATAGCTAACCGGTTGTGTCAACTTCATCAGTTCTTAAGTTTAGTATTCATTAAAAGCTTTGTTTCATTTGGAAACAATCTGTATGTTAGACTTTCTCATTTCTGAGAAATTGTTTCAACATCAACTCCTTGGAGCCAAATAATTTTAAAAGCAAAATTTTAAAATCCTTCCATCGTTATGCTGTATGCTATGGAATGAAGAGGCTGCAGGCTTACAAAGACCTTACCACGATCCCGGGTGTTCCGAAGAGGTGAGTGTCTTTTCCTCCCTCTCCTGGCAGTTGCTGTCCCCCCCAAGGAAGAGGAAATGACTTGCTTGTGAAATGTAACTGTTTGCATGCAAATCACTTATTTGGAGCCAAAACTGGGGGAGAAGGAAGTAGGAGCCATAGGCTCAGGGATTGATGACGATCCTTCAAGCCTTAGAGTTTCCACTCCCTACAACAAACCTCTCACCTGGGCCATTTAGAGGCATCCCCTGCCTCCCACTCTGTCTGAGGGCTACCACTGCCACCCCTCCCCCACTCCCACCCTCTTTAACAGGATTCAACTCCTTTGTCTGTGACCACAGGCGATGAGAGCTAGGAGGGCAAGTTGGTTGGCCTTTCTTGCAGCTCCCACATTCCAAATCAGGAAGCATGCGGGAGTGGAGAATGAACAGCAAGAATATACACAGCCTAGAACTTCCAGTCTGAAACATCTAGGGCATTTATGAAATTTTTCAATTATGAAAAATCTGTTCATAATTGAAAAAACAAAACACCTAATGCAGGAGCCAGAATTTTCTGCAACAAGCAACGTTACCAAAAAAAGACCAGCCAAGAGGGCCTGCCGGAATTGGCTGTAGAGCATTATACCAGGTAAACTCATCAGATGGAGCCATCTCTTTCCTTTGGGAGAACACTGACATTTAGGCTTTGGCTTCTTGGGATTCTGCTGGAGGACTCTTCAGTGGAATGCGATGACTCCTTCCTTCCTCCCTCCCTGAACTGAAATCCGGGCTATTACAATTCCAAATGGACACAGAGTCCTGCCAAGTTTATAGGAAATTGGAATGACAGCTTGGGTTCCCACCACTAGGGATAGGAGAAGCTGAATGCTCAGAGAATAAGTAACATTTCCCTGGTGATTCCCAGTGTGTCTATTTTTATTTTAAGAGGTTCTGCGTTTTCATTCAGTTTTGTGAATGGAGGATTCCATATGGAATTTTCACCAACTCTACTAAAATAAAAGCATGTAACTTTTCAGCAATGTACTGAAATATCCACATAGATTCAAGGTCAGGTCGGAAAGAATTCCAGACATTCACTTTTGAAGACCTGTGAAAAATCTGCTAACTTTTAATGGGTACCTACTGGGCATACAGCAAAGGACAGTATCAGTTGCTAAATCCATCCATGTACAAGAGATATTGTCTTCAACAAAGCACAGCTCCTCATTTAATAGAAGTTACAAAGTAGATGCTCTAAGATAAGCAGCTTGTACTAATAAATATGAAGTATGAATATTTATGTATTTTATTGAAAGTGCAGGATTTTGGGGGTGGGATGGGGAAAGAGACTGACAGGTCCCGTGCGTAAACCAGTTGTATTTTAATTGGTAATTTCCAGTAAGCTTTCTTGAACATATATATTATTCATGGCTATTTGAAATTATCTTGTTTGTTCATTTGCTTGCTTACTGATGGTATGCTTCCCAGCTTCTGCAGTGTCCCCCCTCCACCTCTATTTCCTCTGTAACTTAAGCCCACAAAACAGGGAGCTTACCTATCTTGACCCTCTGCCTCCAGATGTACAAGAGTGCCTGAGGCATGGTTCTAAGTAAACGGTTTTCTCCCCTCTTCATCTAACAGACAAAAATTTCCTTCTATTTCCTTTTTATTTTTTTAAAGGTTAGTAATGAAAAAGGACATGACACACATTCATACAGGTGACTGGGATTGTTGTTACAGTTGTTACTGTTTGTCTTGCCTTATGGTACACGTTAATTGGACAGTATGCCCACATTATTCATTTAAAAAATATGTGTCTTCTTTGTACCAGGCACTGTTCTCATAAGGAAAAATCCTGTATCCATGGAACTTACGTTCCAGTGGAGAGAGACAGACAATAAAACATAAATATATATTTTGTCAAGTGGGGATAAGTACTATGAAGAAAAGTAAAGCTGGATTTTAAAGGGGCGGGCAGGGAAGGTTTCTGATAAGGGGCCATCCGTGAGGAAGCTAAGCTGATAACAGGCGGAAACACTGCCCGGGTGGTGTCACGTGCACAGCTCAAAGCTGGACGCATGCTTACCTCCTTTGTGAAGCAGCAGGGAGGCTGGAGCAGAGAGAGTGAGCCACAGGAGGGGTGAGGGGGATGCCCAGGGAGAGCTGCAGCAGGTCACGAAGAGCTTGAGGGCCTGGGCAGACTGTGGCTTCTACTCCATATGACATGGGGAGGCCCCTCGAGGGTCCAGAACCAATGGGCGCCATGACGTGGCTTAGGTTCTAAAAGGCTTCCTCTGGCTGCTGTGTCACAAAAAGAATGGGATGGGTGGCTTGGCAAGAGGGGAGGGGCGAGACCAAGTAGAAGGCTTTGTTGTAACCCAGGTGAGAGGGACGGAAACCCAGACTAGTGGAAGTGATGAGATATAGTCAGATTTTGATACACTTTGAAGGCAGGGCCAGTGACATTTGCTGATAATCTGAAAGTGGGAGTTGCCGGGTGTGGTGGCTTACGCCTGTAATCCCAGCACTCTGGGAGGCTCAGGTGGGCGGATCATCTGAGGTCGGGAGTTTGAGACCAGTGTGACCAACATGGAGAAACCCCGTCTCTACTAAAAATAGAAAAGTAGCTGGGCGTGGTGGCAGATGTCTGTAATCCCAGCTACTTGGGAAGCTGAGGCAGGAGAATCCCTTGGACCCAGGAAGCGGAGGTTGTGCTGAGCTGAGATTGCCATTGCACTCCATCCTGGAACAACAGGAGCGAAACTCTTTCTCAAAAAAAAAAAAAAAAAAAAAAAAAAAATGGAAGTTGAGGCTGTCAGGCTGAGCATGTTGCAGAATGATTCCCTGGCCATTTAGTGAGATGGAGAAGCAGGCTTGAGGAGAACTCAAGGGTTGACTTTGGGTGTAGGTTGGAGAAGCTTTTTTGAGCCTGTAGGGAGGCACCAAGTAGGCAGTTGCATGTAGGAGGGTAAAGTCCTAGCTTGAGACCTTCACCGGCATGACGACCACTGAGCACTGACTACCTAAGGACCCAAGAGGATGGGACCAAACAGGTCCAGTGTCAGGCTACGCAGATGTGATCACAGTCCTCAAGTCTGGAACAATTCTCCTACGTAGTTACCAGGGAAATCTACCAGGGTTGAGATTCCACCCCTCTGAGTAATTCAGGGGCCTTGTTTAGTTTGTTGCCTTCATGCTAATGTTCTTTTCCTTTATCTCTATATCCTTATGCTATTTATTGATCAAAGAACCATAAAGTTACTTGTTTTTAACAAGACAGAAGACCACAGCATGGAGGTTTCACTGTAGGGTTTAAACATTTGGCTTTTTACTGCTAACTAATGGGCCTGCAGGCTAGGAAGCATAAAAGAACCTTCATTTGTATTCCTAGTGAATAACCATCCTGTGTCTAAAAGGACCTGGCAGTAAATGACAGGTAAGGCTGGGGCAAGGAGGCTTCAGGTCCCTTCTTTGCAGAGGCCTAATGGGCCACCAGTCCTGAGAAAGACTGATTTCAGGCAACAATGTCCAGGGAGTCTGCCACTGTCTGCTGGAAAACAGGATTTAGTCCTTCCTAACCTTGGGAATTTCTGAAGCCCCAATTCCTTTATGACTGTTAACTCTACTATCCTTAGTCCCCAGGGATCTAGCATAATCAGCTGGTGGATTCCTTTTTCCTTGAGCCTAAATCTGAAGCCCCATGGGCCTTTCCCATAGCATAAATAACATTCTATTCCTGTACGCTTTGTCTGGTTCACAGGAAGCCATCTCTAAATTACATCACAGGCCAATTCTACTGTATTCCATTGACGTTTATTATGGAACCATTGTAGAGATGACATGGTTCCTGTCTACAAAAACTAGTATATCCCATCCATTACGTTCAAGATTGTGGAGCTGGTGGCAGAGATGGGAGAAGCACAGGTGGGTGAAATTCCAGGGTGTCTCATCATCCTCTCTATGTTGTAGAACATCTTTTCTCCAAATATTTCCCCAAGTTCATAGAGGTGAGCATATGACAAAGCATGGTAACTTAGCTATGCCAGTGGCTGACATGATGGCATACTAAATGCATTTATCTTTGGAAAGTAGTTAAAGGGGGGAAAAGTGGGTTATGTTCGTGTTGCAGAAAACCACTAGTCATCTCCCAGTATCTACTCTTCTCTTCTTCTATGATAATAACATTAAAGCCCCAATTTTAAGCTGGGCATATAGCCACTTGGCATGAAGACTACATTTCCCAAAATCTCTTGCAGCTAGGTAGGTCGTAAGACTGAGTTCAGGCCAATGCGAAACACAGAGTGTCTAGGGGCAGCTCCTAGAAACCCACTTTAGAAGCATTGTGTATATACACTTTGGCCCTTCTTTTTCATGCCTGCCTTCATCCTGCTGTCTGAAATGCAGATACTGCCATCTTGGTTGAGTCCATGGATGATGGAACAAGAGAGAAGGAACAGTATGCCATGCACTGACTGTTGTCAAGGCCTTTTATATGAGTGAGAATAAATGTTGATTGATTGATTGATTGATTGATTGATTGAGACGGAGTCTCGTTCTGTGGCCCAGGCTGGAGTGCAGTGGCCTGATCTCGGCTCACTGCAACCTCTGCTTCCTGGGTTCAAACAATTCTCCTGCCTCAGCCTCCAGAGTAGCTGGGACTACAGGCATGCACCACCACGCCCAGCTAATTTTTTGTATTTTTAGTAGAGACAGGTTTCACCATGTTATCCAGGATGGTCTTGACTCCTGGCCTCGTGATCCGCCCGCCTCGGATTACAGGTGTGAGTTACCACGCCAGGCTAACTTTTATGTATTGGAGGGTTTCTAGTCCTCACAGCTGAACCTAATCCCAATTCAACTAGCTAAATATTCCTCCAATTAGAGTGCTTAGTGATAGGCCCCACAGTATCATTCTCAGCTGCTGAGAACAATGTGCTCATTCCTGCCGAGTCATAGAACTTTTACTCCAAAAGATGATAATATATCATCAAGATCAATCTTTCTGAAAGCCTAATGCAGTGAGCCTCACTTAATACCTGAATACCAAAAAGTGAAAATAATGGTTTCGTGTCGAATGGAACTTGAGTTCATGTGTCCTCCCAGCCACAGGGACTTGTGCTGGCACACATCGCGGCCCTCTGCTTTTGTATTTCTATCACTTGGAATCTAGATAGAGGTGAATAAAGCCAACGTGATTTCTAAAGGCAGATGAGACAAGTGTCTGCCACTCCTTGAGGCTGGTTTTACCAAGCATGTAACACATGTAAAATATTCAAACAATACAGAAATGTAAAATGTGGCCCACGTCCCATGTCTCCTTACCTAAAAGTCGTGATGTTAAAAGCTTTCAGGATTTCCTTCTAGATAATGTTCCATGTATGTAGAGCCCTTCTTTTTAAAACACACACACACACACACACACACACACTGCACACACTGTAACACACTTTGCTTTTTACATTTAATCATAGTTCTAAACATCTTTCCAAAACACCGTATGTATACATCAACTTCTATCTGATTGCATAGAATTCCATTTACAGTAGATGTACCATAATTTATTTCACCAATTTCCTGTTCATAGACATTTGTTTCCAGAGTCTTGCTATTACAAAGATTGCTGCAACAGATTCCTTTGCACATCTGTGTACCAATACATTGGTAGATGTGATTCATAGAATTGGAGTTGCTAGGTTAAATGGTGTGTTAGGTATCTAAGTAGTGCTCCCGGCAGGGACGTTCCCAGCAACAGTGCCAAAGCTGCTTTTTAAACTCAGAAGGAAACCACAATTGGACATTAGCTTTATTTCTTATTCACTTATTACTTTCGTTATTTGGGTTTCTGTTAAGAGAGAGAATGACATCTGACTTTTTTTTTTTTTCTTTGAGAGGGTGTTTTGCTCTTGTTACCCAGGCTGGAGTGCAACAGCACGATCTTGGCTCACTGCAACCTCCACCTCCTGGGTTCAAGCAATTCTCCTGCCTCAGCCTCCCGAGTAGCTGGGACTACAGGCACGTGCCACCATGTCCAGCTAATTTTTGTATTTTTAGTAGAGACGGGGTTTCACCATGTTGACCAGGATGGTCTCGATCTCCTGACCTCGTGATCCACCTGCCTCGGCCTCCCATAGGCGTGAGCCACCGCGCCCGGCCTGACATCTGACTTTTCAAAAGACAAATGAGAAGCAGGTGAGTGATCTGCTTCGGTATAATACTTTATTTTGTTTAACGTGCATTATGGGCAAAAGTTCTGTCTTATTGCTGAAAAGATGCTAGTGATTATTCCTATTCAAGAATTCAAGATATGGACACATAGGAGGTCAAGGCTGCAGCGAGCCGTGATTGTACCACTGCACCCCGCCCTGGGCAACAGAGTGTGACGCTGTCAAAAAAAAAGATATAGGCATAGTGAGCTCTCGAGAAATGATGGAACTAGCTGAAAATCATTGGGAAGTATAGAGAATGCCACTGGGAATATAAAACCTGGTCTTCTAGATCCCAGGCTAAAGAGAGGTTCTCTCACCACAAATACAAAAGGACTTTGAATATCCTTGGAAATAGATACCTTATGTAAAGGCTCGAAGAAGGTCCACATTTAGGGTTCAGCAATATACTGTGATCTCTGACCACCCAATCCTATACTTGACACTTCTTCTCTCCTAGAATCTTTTAAAAACAGTCTCAGAGTATGCATCGGTAGTAGTGGTGATGATGGAGTTTTTTTTTTTCTTTCTTTCTCCCCAGTATCCAGCAAGGTGCTTAGATAAATGCTTAAAACAAGATGAAAATCTTTGTCCTGAATCTGTACATCTGTGTATTCTTTTTGCATCTGCTTTGCTGATATTTTCATGCCCCCTTGACTTCTGGCTGCTATTTTAGAAGAGTTCTTTGTTTCAAAGGAGGGATAGAGGAGTCAGGGCATTTCCTCTGCACTGGTGAAAGGGCTGCTGGGGAGCCTGAGCCTCAGCCTCACTTCAGGTGGCCGAGGCCCTACCCTGGTCCTTCTTGGAGAGACTGTCTTAGAAGTAGGTAGCACCCTCTCCTGGGCTAATTGCAAACGTTCTCTGTTTGTCCTAAAGTCATCTGGGATAATAATGGGCATCTCCTTTTCTCTGGCAAGCTCTGCCCCATCACTGCCCTCTCCTGGTCCCTTCTGTGTTTTTATTTGAATGCCGCACTGGACCATTTGTACATCCAAACGAGTCAGATGGAAGATTCTTTGGTAACGGAGCAGGAACTTATTTGAGTACTTACTGTGTGCAGGGCAGGGATGTGAATATAAAATGAAATAACAGCTTAGAGTCAGTATAGATAGAGAATATGAAGAATGAATGACTAAATGTTTATAAAATACTATTTAAACAATTCTCAACATGCTGGAGGAACTCTGCATATAGCAGAAATTGTATAGCGGCGAAGTGATGTTTGCTACCTGGCAGTCTTCTCACGAAATGGCAGACGCCGGGAAAGGAGTTCTCCAAAGGAGGAGGGTAGAGCCTCAGCTCAAGAAGTCTCTGGAAAGAGAGATACTGGAAGTTTCTTTTATTGAAGAATTTAACAGAAAACTGCAAAATTAAAACCTTTAGGACCCTCCTACTGCCACCTTCTACTCTCTTGTCTTTTCTTCACCAGTCGTTTGCTTTTCTCAGTGGCATTTGCAGAAAATGAAGACATTTTAGTGATGCCTTCTTTCTGCTCAGCATTCTGGTTTCTGCTTCATCTGAACATTTACTCTAATACTTTACTGAACTCCATCTACATGCTACACACTAAAGACCGTGGCCATTGTTCATTTTATCTCATAAGTCAAAGATTGTGTCTATTTTGCTTGTTCAGTTTTCAGAGCAACAATAATGAAAAATAATGGTAATAGCTGTCACTTGGTGAGTTTTTACCTGAAGCCAAGCACATAATAATGGGCCATTCTTTCATCTGATGCTCACCGTTACCTGACAGAATAAGAGATTTATTATCCCAGTTTTTACAGATGAGAAAATTAAGGTTCAAAGCTGTTAAGTAACTTGCCCAAATTATAGAGGTGGGATCTGATCTTGGAAGTCTAGCTCTAAAGACCTTGATCCTGTCCACTGTGAATATTGTTCTGCTCAGCATTCACAAGTAATAGATGAGCGTTCAGTAATTCAGTGACTAGGGAAATAATTATGTTACCACATATAGTTCATTGCATAAAAATTAATGTGATTTGGGACATCACAGAATCAAGCTAGGAGGGAAATATAGCATTTACAGTGACTTCGGAGAAGTTTTTTTTAAGATGGAGTCTTGCTATGTCACCCAGGCTGGAGTGCAGTGGTGCAGTCTTGTCTCACTGCGACCTCCACCTCCTGAGTTCAAGCAATTCTCTGCCTCAGCCTCCTGAGCTGGCTAATTTTTGTATTTTAATAGAGACAGGGTTTCACCATCTTGGCCAGGCTGGTCTTGAACTCCTGACCTTGTGATCCACTCACCTCTGCCTCCCAAGGTGCTGGGATTATAGGTGTGAGCCACCGCACCCGGCCTGGAGCAGTTTGTTAATAGAAGAGGTGTTGAGGGCTGGGCTGGCTGACCCCTAACACAGAACACCATCTCCAGGGTCACAGCCAAGACTTACTGAATACTGTGTTAGCCAGGCAGTGGGCTCAAAGCCTAGCATGTTGTCCTATTTAATCTTCACGACAGCCTCACCTTACAGAGGAGGCTCAGAAAGGTGAAGCGACTTGCTCAAGGTCACACAGATGGTGGTTGGCAGAGTCAGGACACTTCACTGCTCTGCTAGACTCCTCTCAGATGCCCCTGGGGGGACTTCAGATTGTCTTATAGGCCCTAGCCTCCTGAAGGATGCCCTCTGAATGTGGAGGGGGTTAGAGAGAGGATCAGGGTTTACTAGGAGTCTGCTTAAGGTATGGGCCAGGAAATGCTCCTGGTCTGGAGGGTTTGAGGGAGCATGTCTACTCCAGGAAAATCCAAATGGGCTTAAAAGAATCATGTCAAGTACCAGGATAAGACTGCAAATATGCTTGGAATCTAAGCCTGTAAAACCTGTAAATGTGTCCTCTAGTTATTTATTTATTTTTTGAGACAAGGTCTCACTCTGTCACCCAGGCTGGAGTGCAGCAGGGAAATCGTGGCTCACTGAAGTCTCAACTTCCCCGGTTCAAGTGATCTCGCTTCAGCCTCCCAAATAGCTGGGACTACAGGCACTATTCCCAGCTATTGTTGTTGTTGTTTTGTAGAGAGAGGGTCTTGTTATGTTGCCTAGGTTGGTCTTGAACTCCTGGACTCAAGCAATCCTCCCACCTTAACCTTCCAAAGTGCTTGGGATCACAGGCATGAGCCACCACCACAGGCATAAGGCCTCTAGGTATCTTTAGAAGTAGGAATGTGCCTTATAATTTTATAATACCTAACTTTGCTGGCCTCACCATAGGTATTTAATAGGTATGAAGGAACAAGTGAATGAATGAATAAGTGAATGACAAGGAGAGGGCAGCCTGTGTGGGGGTAGAAGTCTGCTTAGGAACCCATTCCTCCAGATACATGTATAAAGTAATGGTTCTGGTTGCTCTTATGAAAATGTTTGTGAAATATGTTTTCAAGTTGTGTTTGAGTGTGAGGCTCTGGAGACAGTGCCTGGGTCAAAATTCTTGCTCCGCCATTCCTAGTGATGGTCTGTGGCAAGTCAGTGAACCTCTCCAGGCCTCTTGCTGTGAGTCGCAGGTGAAGCACCTGGCTAGTGGAAGCGCTTAGTAAATCCCAGCTATGCTAATCACAGTACCAAGGCCCAGTCCAGCTGGAGGCAGTGCATCCGCCGTGGTTTACAAAGGCACCAGGGAATGGTTTCCCTCAGCATGTGAGCGTAAAATTTTCAGCCCCGGGTTGAACCCAAATGTGCAGGAACAAACACCTGGCCCCAAATATAATTTCCTCCCGCAGCTCATTGCGGCCCGGAGGAAATCACCGGGGGAGGACTCGGGAGTGCGGTGCGGCAGCCCCATAATTTCCAGGGCCCTTCTCCTACACTGACACGTAATTGTCAGATTGTTTTATGAGAGCAGCTTCCTGCCCCCTTCCTGCCTGGCTTCCAAATGTGCTCATTCCCGAGGAAGCCTCACTTCTCCTTCTTGCCCTTAATCGCTCCTTTCCTGCCCGCCCCGGCCCCCAGGCTGGGCGATTTCCTAAATTACTCGGAATTGGCTTCCAGCGCTGGCGCCCCGGGTGGGCTCCTGGAGCGCCCGGGCCGGTGACCTGGAGGTCAGAGATGCCTCCGTCCTGTTTGATGTCTAGCCCTGGGGGCCTTCCCTCGCCACCCCCTTTCCCCTTCCCTCCGGAGCCGATTTGGCTCCTAAAGTCAGGGAGCGATTATTCCTCATCTGTGTCTCTCCCTCCTGGGCTGTAGAGCCGGAGCCCTGCCGAGATCCTCCCCCACTCCCCTTCCCAACCCAAATGGGGCAATTCCAAATACTCCATCCAGAAGGAACTCCTTTCCTTAGAGCATTTGCCTCTCTTTCCAAAAGCCAACTCTTAGGAGGAAGTGATAAGTCCTAACGTTTTTAGCTTAATTTTTCCCATTTGAGGAATTTCCGAGGAAGCAGCATGGGGCTTTTTATATAACTGTGTATTTTTTATTACTAAAGAAATATGCAATCACAGTAAAAATTTCAAACAGAATGGGTTCCAGACGGAACCACAGTTAACAGTATTTTGAGTATCCTTTCAGAAATGTTCTATGCATATACAAGCATATAAAAGTATATCTTTTTTTGGTTGGTTTTACACAAATGGGAACATATTGGACATCTTGTTCTACAACTTGCTATTTTTTATTTAGCACATTTTGGGTGTTTTCTATGTCAATAAATCTAGCTTTACTCATTAAAAAAAATTGTTACATAGGGAGGCTGAGGCAGGAGAATCGCTTGAACCCGAGAGGTGGAGGTTGCAGTGAGCCAAGATTGTGCCATTGCACTCTAGCCTGGACAACAAAAATGAAGCTCAGTCTCAAAAAAAAAAAGTTGATGCCAGTGTAAACTCCAATGAAAGTGCATGAATACCTGGTTGCACATACCATCTCAAATACACATACAATCAAACTTTTTAACTTTTAACAGTCCTAAAACAAATTTTGTTATTGTTTATTTCTGGCAGGCTCCGTGGCTCATGCCTGTAATCCTAGCACGTTGAGAGGCAGAGGTGGGCAGATCACGAGGTTAGGAGATCGAGACCATCCTAGCCAATATGGTGAAACCCCAACTCTACTAAAAATACAAAAAATCAGCTGGGCATGGTGGCACATGCCTATAGTCCCAGCTACTCTGGAGACTGAGGCAGGAGAGTCTCCTGAACCTGGGAGGCAGAGGTTGCAGCGAGCTGAGGTTGTGCCATTGCACTCCAGCCTGGTGACAGAGCAAAGCTCTGTCTCAAAAAAAGAAAAAAAAAAAATACACACACACACACACACACACACAGAGTTTCCTTAAGAGTGGACTTGCAACCTTATTGCCAAATAATGACTGATTATTTTCTGTGATTCTCAGCTCATAAAAATTTGAGCATTTTTCTATTATATTATTTATGTGCATCTTATTGATTTGAAGATCTCTTCATCTAAATGGGAAAATAACGCTTTTCTATCATAGATTTTGTCAATAATTCCCAACTTTATCATTTGTCATTTAGCTTTATATTTTTCCACATATAATATTTAAAAAATAATTTAATAGTGAATTTATCAATTCTTTCCTTTTTTGCTTCTGGACATCCTTAGAAACTCTTCCATAGGCTAAGTGTGGTAGTTCATGCACCTGTAATCACAGCACTTTGGGAGGCTGAGGTGGCAGGATTGCTTGAGCCCAGGAGCTAGCAACCAGCCTGGGCAACATAGCGAGACCTCATCTCTACAAAAATAAAATTTTAAAAATTGGCCAGGCGTGGTATTATGCACTTATGGTCCCAACTACTTGGGAAGCTGAGGTGGGAGGATTGCTTGAGCCTAGGAATTTGAGGCTGTGGTGAGCTGTGATTGTGCTGCTGCACTCCAGCCTGGGTAACAGACTGAGACCTCAACTTAAGAAGGGAATGAAGAGGCTGGGTGTGGTGGCTCACACCTGTAATCCCAGCACTTTGGGAGGCCGAGGCAGGTGAATTACCTGAGGTCAGGAGTTCACGACCAGCCTCACCAATATGGAGAAACCCTGTCTCACTAAAAATACAAAAATTAGCTGGGTGTGGTGGCGCATGCCTGTAATCCCAGCTACTCAGGAGGCTGAGGCAGGAGAATCGCTTGAACGCAGGAGGTGAAGGTTGTGGTGAGCCGAGATCGCGCCACTGCACTCCAGCCTGGGCAACAAGAGTGAAACTCTGTTTAAAAAAAAAAAAGGGGGAAGAAAGAAAGAAGGAGAGAGAGAGAAAGAGAGAGAAAGAAAAGAAGCCCACCCATAAACTAGGCATTTTTGAAAAATAACCCGTATTTTCTTTGTATTTTTCACATTTAAATCTTTCAAATGTTGAGAGAAAAATACATCATATAATACAGGTCAGGTGTTATTTCCCAACTCCCTTATCAGTTTTTCTCATACTGTTGATTAACAAATGCATCTTTT
Organism: Alouatta palliata; assembly: GCA_004027835.1. Classification (NCBI taxonomy): domain Eukaryota; kingdom Metazoa; phylum Chordata; class Mammalia; order Primates; family Atelidae; genus Alouatta; species Alouatta palliata. Next base: position 725 of record PVKV010013823.1, on the reverse strand, counting down.
ATTGGCAGTTTTAAAAAATCAAATGTCTCATATAAGGAAAACACTTGTTTCCTAATGATAGCTTTCCCAATGTGTGAAGCTCTTTAGAGAAGAAAATAATTTGATCCTTAGCATCTTTAAAGATGCTGAGACCCATCTTCCAGAAAAAACAGATTCATTGCTAATATTTGTTTAGTCTTTGTGAAATGAGTGGGCCGTAAGATGGATTCTTAGAGGCTGTTTTCCACTTGTTCATTCAGCAAGCCCTCATTGCTACTGTGTATAACGGTCTATGGGATCACAGGAATGACTATGTATAATTTTTGCTCTCAGGAAGTATATAATCTAACAGGAAAATGTCAGACCTTTATTTTGCGGAGGAGTCTGGCTCTGTGTGTGTGTGTGTGTGTGTGTGTGTGTGTGTGTGTGTGTGTTTACAACTCACTATGTACTGTGGGTTCCTAGGGCTTTGAAAAGGTAAAGAAAAAAGACTCAGATTTGTTTAGTTGATTATTTCAGGAAATACACTGTTGAATAGTTGAAAGCTGGAATAGGACATCAGAAAATATTGTGAGGTATGTGCATTTTAGAAATGTATGCTCTGGGCCGGGCGCGGTGGCTCACGCCTGTAATCCCAGCACTTTGGGAGGCCGAGGCGGGTGGATCACGAGGTCAAGAGATCGAGACCATCCTGGTCAACATGGTGAAACCCCGTCTCTACTAAAAATACAAAAATTAGCTGGGCA
>PVKV010013822.1:42361-59945 GCA_004027835.1 Alouatta palliata | reverse complement strand
CCGATTCACTCTAATGACTGTTTCTTTTGCTGTGCAGAAGCTGTGGAGTTTGATTAGGTCCCATTTGTCTATTTTGGCTTTTGTTGCCAATGCTTTTGCTGTTTTGGTCATGAAGTCCTTGCCTACGCCTATGTCCTGAATGGTTTTGCCTAGATTTTCTTCTAGAGTTTTTATGGTGTTAGGTCTTATGTTTAAGTCTGTAATCCATCTGGAGTTAATTTAAGTGTAGGGTGTCAGGAAGGGGTCCAGTTTCTGCTTTCTGCACATGGCTAGCCAGTTTTCCCAACACCATTTATTAAACAGGGAATCCTTTCCCTATTGCTTGTTTTTGTCAGGTTTGTCAAAGATCGGATGGTTGTAGATGTGTTGTGTTGCCTCTGAGGCCTCTGTTCTGTTCCATTGGTCTATATCTCTGTTTTGGTACCAGTACCATGCTCTTTTGATTATTGTAGCCCTGTAGTATAGTTTGAAGTCTGGTAGTGGGATGCCTCCTGCTTTGTTCTTTTTGCTTAGGATTGACTTGGCTATGTGGGCTATCTTTTGGTTCCATATGAAGTTTAAGGTGATCTTTTCCAGTTCTGTGAAGGTCATTGGTAGCTTGATGGGGATAGTGTTGAATCTGTAAAATACTTTGGGCAGTATGGCCATTTTCACAATATTGATTCTTCCTAATCATGAACATGGAATGTTTCCCCATCTTTTTTTGTGTCCTCTCTTATTTCGTTGAGCAGTGATTTGTAGTTCTCCTTGAAGAGGTCCTTTATGTTCTTTGTTAGTTGTGTTCCTAGGTATTTTATTCTCTTTGTAGCAATTGTAAATGTCAGTTCCTTCTTGATTTGACTCTCTTTAAGTCTGTTATTGGTGTATAGGAATACTTGTAATTTTTGCACATTGATTTTGTATCCTGAGATTTGCTGAAGTTGCTTATCAGTTTTAGAAGATTTTGGGCTGAGATGATGGGGTCTTCTAGATACACAATCATGTTGTCTGCAAATAGAGACAATTTGACTGCCTCCTTTCCTATTTGAATACTCTTTATTTCTTTTTCTTGCCTGATTGCTTTGGCTAGAACTTCCGGTACTACATTGAATAGGAGTGGTGAGAGAGGGCATCCTTGTCTAGGGCCCGATTTCAATGGGAATACTTCTAGTTTCTGCCCATTCAGTATGATATTGGCTGTTGGTTTGTTGTAAATAGCTTTTGTTGTTTTGAAATATGTTCTGTCAATACCTAGTTTATTGAGAGTTTTTAGCATAAAGGACTGTTGAATTCCGTCAAAGGCCTTCTCTGCATCAATTGAGATAATCATGTGATTTTTGTCTTTGGTTCTGTTTATGTGGTTAATTATGTTTATAAACTTGCGTATGTTGAACCAGCCTTGCATCCCCAGGATGAATCCTACTTGATCATGGTGGATAAGCTTTTTGTTGTGCTGTTGCACTCAGTTTGCCAGTATTTTATTGAAGATTTTTGCATCTATGTTCATCATGGATATTGGCCTGATGTTTTCTTTTCTTGCTGAGTCTCTGCCAGGTTTTGGTATCAGGATGACGTTGGTCTCATAAAATGATTTGGAAAGGATTCCCTCTTTTTGGATTGTTTGGAATAGTTTCAGAAGGAATGGTACCAGCTCCTCTTTGTAAGTCTGGTAGAATTCAGCTGTGAACCCATCTGTATCTGGGCCTTTTTTGGGTGGTAGGCTCTGAATTGCTACCTCAACTTCAGACCTTGTTATTGGTCTATTCAGGGGTTCGACTTCTTCTTGGATTAGGTTTGGGAGGATGCAAGTGTCCAGGAATTTATCCATTTCTTTCAGATTTACTAGTATATGTGCATAGAGTTGTTTGTAATAATCTCTGATGATGGTTTGAATTTCTGTGGAATCTGTGGTGATATCCCCTTTATCGTTTTTTATTGCATCTATTTGATTATTCTCTCTTTTCTTTTTTATTAATCTGGCTAGTGGTCTATTTTGTTGATCTTTTTGAAAAACCAGCTCCTGGATTTATTGATTTTTTGAAGGGGTTTTTGTGTCTCTATCTCCTTCAGTTCTGCTCTGATCTTAGTTATTTCTTGTCTTCTGCTAGGTTTCGAGTTTTTTTAATCTTGCTCCTCTAGCTGTTTCAATTTTGATGATAGTGTGTCAATTTTAGATCTCTGCTTGCTTCTCATGTGGGCATTTATTGTTATATATTTTCCTCTAGAGACTGCTTTAAATGTGTCCCAGAGATTCTGGTATGTTTTGTCTTTGCTCTCATTGATTTTGAAGAACATCTTTATTTCTTCCTTCATTACATTGTTTATCCAGTCAACATTCAAGAGCCAGTTGTTCAGTTTCCATGAAGCTGTGCAGTTCTGAGTTAGTTTCTGAATTCTGAGTTCTAACTTGATTGCACTGTGGTCTGAGAGACGGTTTGTTATGATTTCTGTTTTTTGCACTTGCTGAAGAGTGATTTACTTCCAATTATGTGGTCAATTTTAGAGTAGGTGTGATGTGGTGCTGAGAAGAATGTATATTCTGTGGATTTGGGCTGGAGATTCTGTAAATGCCTATTAGGTTTGCTTGGTCCAGGTCTGCATTCAAGTCCTCGATATTCTTGTTAATTTTCTGTCTCGTTGATCTAATATTGACAATGGGCTGTTAAAGTCTTCCACTGTTATTGTATGGGAGTCTAAGTCTCTTTGTAAGTCATTAAGAACTTGCCTTATGTATATGGGTGCTTCTGTATTGGGTGCATATATATTTAGGATCATTAGCTCTTCTTGTTGTATTGATCCTTTTGCCATTATGTAATGTCCTTCTTTGTCTCTTTTGATCTTTGTTGGTTTAAAATCTATTTTATCAGAGACGAGAGTTGCAGCTCCCGCTTTTTTATTTGCTTTCCATTTGCTTGGTAAATCTTCCTCCATCCCTCTATTTTGAGCCTTTGTGTAACCTTGTATGTAAGATGGATTTCCTGGATACAGTACACCAATGGATTTTGGCTTCTTATCCAATTTGCCAGTCTTTGTCTTTTCATTGGGGCATTTAGCCCATTTACATTTAGGGTTAATATTGTTATGTGTGAATTTGATCCTGCCATTTTGATGCTAGCTGGCTGTTTTGCCCATTAGTTGATGCAGTTTCTTCATTGTGCTGATGCTCTTTACCATTTGGTATGTTTTTGGAGTGGCTGGTACTGGTTGTTCCTTTCTGTTTAGTGCCTCTTTCAGGAGCTTTTGTAAAGCAGGCCTGGTGGTGATGAAATCTCTGAGTTCTTGCTTGTTTGCAAAGGATTTTATTTTTCTCTCACTTATGAAGCTTAGTTTGGCTGGATATGAAATTCTGGGTTGAAAGTTCTTTTCTTTAAGGATGTTGAATATTGGCCACCACTCTCTTCTGGCTTGTAGGGTTTCTGCTGAGAGATCTGCTGTGAATCTGATGGGCTTCCCTTTGTGGGTAACCCGACCTTTCTCTCTGGCTGTCCTTAGCATTTTCTCCTTCATTTCCACCCTGGTGTATCTGACAATTATGTGCCTTGGGGTTGCTCTTCTCGAGGAATATCTTTGTGGTGTTCTCTGTATTTCCTGGACTTGAATATTGGCCTGCCTTGCTAGGTTGGGGAAGTTTTCCTGGATAATATCCTGAAGAGTATTTTCCAGCTTGGATTCATTCTCTCCATCACATTCAGGTACACCTATCAAATGTAGATTAGGTCTTTTCACATCATTCCATGTTTCTTGGAGACTTTGTTCATTCCTTTTTACCCTTTTTTCTCTACTCTGGCCTTCTTGTTTTATTTCATTGAGTTGATCTTCGAGCTCTGATATCCTTTCTTCTGCTTGGTCAATTCGGCTGTTGAAATTTGTGTATGCTTTGTGAAGTTCTTGTGTTGTGTTTTTCAGCTCCATCAATTCACTTATGTTCCTCTCTAAGTTGTTTATTCTCATTAGCATTTCATCAAATCTTTCTTCAAGATTCTTAGTTTCTTTGCATTGGGTTAGAACATGTTCTTTTAGCTCACAGAAGTTTCTTATTACCCACCTTCTGAAGCCTGATTCTGTCAATTCATCACACTCATTCTCCCTCTAGCCTTGTTCCCTTGCTGGTGAGGAGTTGTGATCCCTTGTAGGAGGAGAGGCATTCTGGTTTCGGGTGTTTTCCTCCTTTTTGTGCTGGTTTCTTCCCATGTTTGTGGATTTATCCACCTGTCATCTTTGTAGTTGTTGGCTTTCAGATTGGGTCTCTGAGTGGACATCCAGTTTGTTGATGATGAAGTTATTTCTTTCTGTTTCTTAGTTTTCCTTCTAACAGTCGGGCCCTTCTGCTGTAGGACTGCTGAGGTCCACTCCAGGCCCTGCTTGCCTGGGGATCACCTGCAGCAGCTGCAGAATAGTAAGGGTTGCTGCCAGTTTCTTCTTCTGCTATCTTTGCCCCAGAAGGATACCCGCCAGATGTCAGTCTGTGCACTCCTTTATGAGGTGACTCTTTGGATATGTGGGGGTCAGGGAGCTGCTTGAGGAAACAGTCTGTGCTTTATAGGAGCTCAAGTGCTGAGCTGTGAGTTCTGTTGTTGATTCAGAGCTGCGGGGCAGGTATGCTTAAGTCTGCTGCAGCAGAACTCATAAACTCCTTTTTTTTCCCCAGGTGCTCTGTCCTGGTGAGTTAGGGCTTTATTTATGAGTTTCCCTTGTGCTGCTGCCTTTTTTTCAGGACTGCCCTGCCTAGCGAGGAGGCAGCCTAGTCACTGTCTGCCTGCAGAGGCTTGGCTGAACTGCTGTGGGCTCTGCCCAGCTGCCATGTGAACTTCCCTGAAGTCTTGTTCATACAGGTGTAGTTAGAACTGCCTCGGCAATGGCAAACTATGTCTGTAGTGGTGGACTGCCTCGGTAATGGCAGACGCCCCTCCCGCACAGAGCTGGACCATACCAGGTTCTGCTGTGCTTACTGTGAAACTCTCAATCCAGAGTGTTTCAGATTGCTGTTTTTCTGTGGAGGTGGGACCAGCCGAGCCTGACCACCTGGCTCCCTGCCTCAGAGCCTATTTTTTTGTTGAACAGTCGACTCTCTCCCAGGTGTCCAGTCACCTGTTGAAAAGGTGCCAGAATCTGTGTGATTTCCTGTGAAGCAACCCACTGTGCCAGCTGAAACAGCGGCATTGAGATTCATGGCGCTTTTTTGCCTCAGAATCTCCTGGCCTGGCTCCCTGTTTCAGTCCTCTTTTTAATCAGATGAATTGGTGACTCTGCCTTCCCAGAGCACCAATTGCCAGCTAAAACGGTACCCAGACCCATGTATTTTGTACGGAGAACCACCGCACCGGGGTGCTGGCAAAACAGCTGTACTGGCCATAACAGCCGCGCTGGCGACCCATGGGGCTCCTCTGCCTGGGAATCTCCTGGTCTGTGGGCAATAAAAATCCTTCTGGAAATGCAGCATCCACTCACTTTCCACGCTTTCACTGGGAGCTTCAGTCCTGAGCTGTTCCTAATCAGCCATCTTGGATCCCTCCTCCACTCATATGATGTTTTTCATGCATTCAGAAAGATCTTTGGTGTGATATAGAAAATAAAATTTTGCAGCACAAATAAGAGTCAACAAATACAAAAAGCAATAGGTTTACATCAACACATCTCTAATTTTGGCATATAGAAAAACAATGGCTGATGAAAATAAAATAAATTTTACACTATCATGATAGCTTCACTAGGGCAAGACTCTCTTTAGCTCCCTCTTGTATCCTTATAATTGGTGCAGATGATAGCATTAATAAAGCATGTTAAAAATAATTACAAAGATAACTGTATATAATACATGTAGAAATAGTATGCCACTAAATAAGAACAATAAATATTTTTATAAGGAAGCATATAGAATTTCTAGAAATAAAAATATGAGAATAGAAATTAAAAACTCTTTTCATGCACTAGAAATCAGATTAGACACAGCCGAAGAGAAAATTTGTTAACTGGAAGATAAATTTGAAGAAATTACCCGTGTAAAGAAAAAAAATAAAGCATTTAAAATATAGAAGAGTCATAGATGGTAAAATAAGAAAATCTAATACACATCCAACAGAAATTCAATATATGTCTAAAAATATGAAGGGAAGTTACACAGAATGTTGGGAGGTAATGCTTGAGGTTAACAGTTGAGAATTTACCAAAGTATTTGAAAGAGTCAAATACTCAGTTTCAAGAATTACAAGTGACCCTTATGCAACATGAGTTTGAACCATGCGGGTTCACTTACACATGAGTTTTCTTTTCCCTTTGCCACACCTGAGACAACAAGACCAAATCTTCATCTTCATTTAATTCCTCAGCCTACTCAACATGAGGATAATCAGGATAAAGACCTTTAAGATGATTCACTTTCACTTAATGAATAGTAAGTATATTTTACTAATGATTTTTAAATAACATTTTCTTTTCTCTAGCATACTTTATTACAGGAATACAGTATATAGTACATATAACATCCAAAATATGTGTTAATTTGCTGTTCATGCTATCTATAAGGCTTCCAGGTCAACAGCAAGCTACTAGTAGTTAAGTTCTAGAAAAGTCAAAGTTATGCAGATTTTCAACTGTGTAGAGAGTTGACACTCCTAACCCTAATGTTGTTCAAGGATCAGCTGTGTAATATGTCTTAACTAACTTGCTTTCTTTTTTCACTGCTTTCCACTGCTTTTAGAGTTTAGACTGAATAACAATATTTAATTTATTTAAAATCTCCATCAGTCAGACTGGTAAGTGTACTATTCCAGTGGCAAATTAGTAAATATTGAGGCTTTTATTCTAGCACCATTTCATTTTTGTTTTCATATTGATCCTATGCAAAGCTATGGGATTTTTTGGGAGGTAGGGAGTAGGTGTAAAAAGGCCATTCTGTTGATTAATGAAGTTTGATTCCAGAATTTGTTTTTTCACATTGGAAACCATGGTTAATCTGTATTTAATAAGCAAGCAGAGTACAGTTGAAAACACAGGGTGTGCTCTAAGAGGGACCAAAAACAAACCAAAGAAAATTGCTGAAGGAAAACTTCAACTCTAGATGGAGTTCAAAGCAAGATAAAGTGAAAAGGAATTTATGTTACTAATATAGTATCAACTATCAGAGCCTAAATCCAGTTATCAAGCCAATATTGCACATTTAAATTGCTGATTTCATAGTGGTAATTTAAAGTGTGTCTCAATCCCATAGAAAAGACTATAGTTTCTAACACTAGTTTGTATCTTTTCATTGTGTTTACATATGACAATAACATCATAAGACACATAATTCCTAAACATTTTCCCGCAAGTAGTATTTGTATTTTTGTCTAAATAAATTTAATTACAAAAGAAAGGCCAATGGCATCATACATTTGTTTTTTTATCTTATCTTTATTTTTAATTTCAGTAGGTAGGCATAATTTTTCAGCCCTTAAATATAAGAAGTGAAAGTAATAAATGTATGTATATAGAGAATATTTACATTAATTTTACATAAAATAATATCTAATTTTTTAAATTTTTAGATTAAGTATTCAAATGAAAATATGTATTCTTTATTTTTTAAGAATAATTTTATTATGCATAATTCATGCATATCGAAATACATAATGTTCATATGAAATACAGAGAATGATATTGAGCTGAATATCATTGAGCTGAATTTCATTCTGGAAACACATTGTTTGAGAAGTATAACAGTAATGGTACACTGGGAGACATTATAATAAAATTGCATTCCCTGAGAAAATCACTATTTTAAACATAGTATTTACAATTAATTTGCCTTTAAACATTTTAACAACATATGGATGCATTCATAAATAAATATGGTTTATTATTGCACAGTTTTTAACTTTATATGAATGAAATAATTACAAGTTCAATATACTGATATTTGCTGTTTTTACTAAATCTTATCTTTGTAGTAGTTGTATTAGTTTGTTTTCACATTACTATGAAGAAACACCTTAAATTGGGTAATTTATAAGGAAAAAGGTTTAATTGACTCACAGTTCCATACGGCTATGGAGGCCTCAGGAAATGTGCAATCATGGCAGAAGGCACCTATTCACAGAGAAACAGGAGAGAGAATGAGTGCCAGGGAAAGCAGGAAGCCCCTTATAAAACCATAAGATCTCATGAGAACTCACTCACATGAAAACAGCATGGGTGAAACCACATCCATGACTCAATTATCTCAACCTGGTCTCACTCTTAATACAAAGTGATTCTTACAATTCAAGGTCGGATTTGGGTGAGGACATGCAGCCAAACCACATTATTGCCCCACTGGCCCTCCCCAAATCTCATGTCCTTACATTTCAAAATGCAGTCATGCCCTTCCAACACTCCCCCAAAGTCTTCACTCATTCCAGCATTAACCCAAAAATCCACTCCAGAATCTCATCTGAGACAAGGTAAGTCTCTTCCACCTATGAGTCTATAAAATAACAAACAAGTTAGTTTCTTCCTAGATACAATGGGGGTACAGGCATTTCAGTAAATACACCTATTCTAAATGGGAGAAATTGGCCAAAACAAAGGTGGTACAGGTCCCGTGCAAGCTGCTCTGACATGCTCTGGAGACATAATCTGCATTGTCTTGGTGATTTAACATTCAACTCCTTGTTACTTATGTAAATTCCTGCAGTACGCTTCAATTTCTTCTCAGAAAATGGGTTTTTCTTGTTTATTGCATCATCAGGCTGAGAATTTTCTGAATTTTTATGCTGTGCTTCCCTTTAAAAAAAATAAGTTACAATTCCAAACCATATCTTTGAAGAGAATCCAAATCACATGTTTAATGCTTTGCTGCTTAGATATTTCTTCTACCAGATACCCTAAATCATCTCTCTTTAGTTCAAAGTTCTACAGATCACTAGGACAGTGATAAAAAGCCACCAGTTTCTTTGCTAAAGCACAGCGAGAGTCACCTTTACTCTGGTTTCCAACAAGTTTCTCATTTCCATCTGAGATCACCTAAGCCTGGACTTAATGATGCATATCACTATCAGCATTTTGGTCAAAGCCATTTATCTCATCTCTAGGAAGTTTAAATCTTTCTCACAAATTTCTGTCTTCTAAGCCCTCCAAGTCTCTAGTAAGTTCCAAAGTTTCCTACTTTCTTCTGTCTTCTTCTTAGCCTTCCAAACTATTCTAACCTCTGCCTCTTACCTAGTTCCTAAGTCACTTCCACATTTTTGGGTGTCTTTATAGCAGCACCCCACTCTCTGTGGTACCAATTTACTGTATTAGTTCATTTTCACACTACTGTGGAGAAACACTGAGATTGGGTAATTTATAAAGAAAAGAGGTTTAATTGAGTCACATTTCCACATGGCTGAGGAGGCTTCAGGAAACTTATATTTACAGTGGAAAACATCTCTTCACTGGGAGCAGGAGAGAGAATGAGTGCTGACCAAAGTAGGAAGCCACTCATAAAACCATCATATATCAGAGAACTCACTATCACAACAACAATATAGGGGAGACTGCCCCATGATTTGATTATCTCCTCCTGGTCTCACCCTTGACAAGTGGCATTATTAAAACTCAGGGTAAGATTTGGGTGGGGACACAGAGTCAAACCATATTAATATGAAGAGTTGCATGATGTGTTTTCACTATATACATATATTTCCATTTACTTTTGTATTCAAATGTTGACCAAATTTTTGTCTTTTGTTGCTGTAAACAATATTTCTAATAACATTCTTTCATATATCTCCCTGTGTAAAATGGAAGGATTCACTAGGGTGTGTATCTATAATTTTGAGCATCTTTTCATGTTTTTTAACTGTTCATGTTTCCTTTTGTGTAAAATGCCTATTAATGTCTTTTCTTTTTTTTTATGTTGGGATTTTGCCTAATTGATTTTTTAAAAAATTGCATAATGCTTTTTGCCTAAGTCTATTCTGATTGATATTTATATGGCTATACAAATTTCTTTCATGTATTCATGTAGTGTGTGTATCTGTGTGTGTGTGTGTATATATATATATATAAATATATATATATATTCTTATATCTATATATACTATTTATATTATGCTGTGTGTATATATATATATACATACATATGTACTTACAGACCTTTATTATTTTGGTAATTGTTTTCAGTAGTCTACCTACACAACACTTATAAGTAATAACATTTTTATATTTTCCAGACATTTATACAATTTATTTTTATTTTTGTTTTTGGGTTACTATGTTGATTTCAAAATGCAATAAAATATAGGAAAAAATGGATAAATATGAGTATTCTTCTCTTATTCCTATCTTAATGGAAATAAATTTAACATTTCAATATTGCTATACTATTTGATACAAGATTTTGATAGATCTTTTCCAAATCAAATAATTTCTCTTCTTTCCCTGGTTTTCTAATAGGTGGTTTCTGTTTTGCTCATTTACCGTAAGTTGGCATTTACTTTGTCCAAATGTTTTCCTCTGCATCTTTTATTAATTAAGATCTTCTTTTCTTTTTAAAATTGTTCACATGGAGAATTAAGTCGATAAATTTTCTAATGCTAAATCCATTTTCATTTCTGGGACAAATCCTACATCGTTTACACATTTGATACTTTGATGGATTTCATTTGCTCATCTTCATTGATTTCTGTATCTGGGATTATGATTGATATTGGCCTATGATTTTTCTTTCTGATATGATTCTTGTTTGATTTTGGTTTCAGTATTATATCAGCCACACATATATTTGTGTATGTGTTTGTTTTAGGAAGTCCTCTTTATTTTATTGTTTTCATAATTATTTATTTTTGCTATTAATTACATTTGGTATTGTTTAATTACCTGTGAAACTTTCTAGCTTTGTTTATGTGTTGATTTCAATTACTGTTTTAATAACTTTAGTAGTTATAGGACCCTATAGGTATTCTATGTCTTCTTGAAGCTCAATTAGAAAGCTAAATTTTGCTGGGAATATGACAAATTAGTCAGCATTTTCAAATTTCTAATTTATTGGAATAAATGTTATTCATAGCATTTTTAAATATTATCTTAAATCTTTACTGTATTTACTCCTGCTTTCTTAATTGGAAATTTGCTTATTTGAGCCTATATTCTTTTTATTTTAAAAAGCCTTGCTGGAGATTTGACAGTTTTTTTGGCCTCTTCAAATAACATATTCTGGCTTTTTTGATCATGCTAAATGTTTTGTTTCTTACTCCAATTCTATTTTATTATCTTCCGATCTTTATTTTTTAATTCTTCTATTTAGGCTTGTTTGTTCCACTCTCATTATCTGAATTTGATTGCTTAACTTATTTATGTTTGCCCTTTCCTCTATCATAATTTAAGTGTCTTAAGGCTATCAATTTTCCACTGTTAACAACTTTAGCTATATCCACTAAGTATTGATATATGAATTTTTCATTGATTTTAGGTATTGTCTAGTTTTATTTTAGACAATAGATTCTTGAGATGTTCGTTTTAAGACCTGTTTTATTTCCTCTAAAATATATCTTTTAAGTTAACTTGGGTTTGAAAATTATTCAATTTTTTTCTAGACATGGAGAAAAGGAAATACACTATCCTAAAGAAGATGAAGAGTCTTGGAAGAACAGAATATTGGAAGAGTACAAGCTCAAAGTCAGATATGTGACTTGAAATATCAGAATGCTAGGCAACTGGAAATGTAGAGAAGACAGACAGAACTCAGAGGGAAATACAGACCCAAAATATAAGTTCAAAAGTTGTTGGCATAGAGATTTATTTAAAACTCCCAGGAATGGTATGATCCTCTGGGGAGCGAGTGAATGATTAGAACATAAGAGGGCCAAGACCATAGTCTAAGAAATCCCAGCATCTAGACATCAGGACATTTCAAGTGATAAAGTGGAGGTAGCTTAATTGATGAGGTGAAGAAACACACTTGTTAAGCAGAGAAGAGAAATGATTTGGTAAATGAAGGGGGATATTTGTTCAAAAATTTTGTTTTGCTAGTTGGGTGCGGTGGCTCATGCCTGTAATCCCAGCACTTTGGGAGGCCAAGGCAGGCGGATCACAAGGTCAAGAGATTGACACCATCCTGGCTAACAAGGAGAAACCCCTCTCTAATAAAAATATTTAAAAAAATAGCTGGACGTGATGGTGGGGGGCTATAATCCCAGATCCTCAGGAGGCTGAGGAAGGAGAATTGCTTGAACCCAAGAAGCAGAGATTGCAGTGAGCAATGGATATTGTAAAAAGACCAGTCAGTTTCACATGAAAGCAGCCATATATCTACTTCATTATCAGTAATTCCACTCAGATATTTATCCAAAGGAAATACAGTCATATTGTCCATAAAAAGAATGTTCAAGGGAGTGAGGAATAAAAGACTACATATTGGGTAGAGTGTACATTGCTTAGGTAAAGGATTCACCACCATCTCAGAAATCACCACTAAAGAACTTATCCGTGTAACCAAAAGCCACCTGTACTCCCAAAACTATTGAAATTGAAACAATAAATAAAAAGAACATTCATAGAAGTTTTTTTCATAATACCTAAAAACTAATAAAAGCCCAACTGTCCACAATATGAGACTAGATAAACAAACTTCAGTGTATTCAGAGAATGTAATACTATTCAGTCATGAAAAGAAACAAACTACTGATACATTTAACATGGATGCATCTCAAAAAATGTCTGCAGAGTGAAGGAAGCCACCCACAAAGGAGATATTAATTCATTTAATACTGTATCATACATATAATTCATACTGTATTAATCCATTTTTATGAAGTTGTAAAACAAGCAAAACTAATCTGTGTTGAAAAAACAGAACAGCAGTTTCCTCTGTTGGGGTGGAAGTAGAATATTGATCAGAAACGAGATGAGGGAATTTTCTGGGATACAGCTGGTAGTAACCTATATCTTGATAGGAGTTTGAGCTACATGAATGCATGCATTCATCAGAATTCAGCAAGTATATATTTCTTGTGTATGTAAAATGTACTTCAAAAGAAAAAATATGGTAAACATGTATTAGCCTCTAGCTAATGATAGACATGCTGATGTATTTAGGGAATGTGTAATGTTGTCTGCAATTTCTTAGAAATGCATTAAAATTGTAAGTTGGATTGATGGCTAGATGACTGGATATTTGATAAAATGTTTATAGTAAAATATCAATGGTGGAATTTAGGTAGTGGCTACATAGATGTTCACCTTGAATCCATCTGAAATTTTGTATTACAAAATATTGGTAAAATAGGTAGTAAGGAGATGGTGTCTGGAGCTTTTTGGAAGGACTGTTTTTTTGTTTTGTTATGTTATGTTATGTTATGTTATGTTATGTTATGTTATGTTATGTTATGTTATGTTATGTTATGTTTTTATGCCACTCAAGGGTTTGGATGGTAAGAAAATAATTCAGGGAAGTGCTCATCCTGAAATGAACCAACTCACACTGAAAAAGAAGAAATAGATATAATTAAGTACGTGTGGGATAAAACTTTTCAGAAATCTCAAAATTATAAGAAATTTCTGCATATTTTTTGTTACCCAACTTTTCACCAGTTTGTTAGATTCTTAAGGGCATAGCTAATATATATTTTTCTCTGTGCACTTGACATGTGGTGACCATGCAATGACATTTCAATTAATCAAGTGCCCCCCTTCTTTTTCTATCATATACCTGAATGGCACAAATGGCCAAAAATCGTGATCTTGTAACTCCATAAAGGGTCTTCTTTTCCGTGTTTTTTAGTGAATTTAAAATCTGTTCTTCACTTCAGGAATCTTTTATCTTGCTCTCTAAATGCTTTGGAATCAGATGCATCTTCATTTCCTTTTTGCATGTCCCTCTGACAGCTGATGCAAGCTGGCAGAAGATGAAAAGTATTTAAAGTGTGGCAGCCGGGTTCAATTCACATAAAGCAGTCATCCTCTCCGCCAATACAGTCTTGATCACTCTGAACTGTGCTGGTTAAACAAGTCTGATCTCACTAGAGTACTTCATAAAGGATTTGAATTTTCCTTAGAGGGGCATGCCCTCATCCATTTGTTTGCATGTTTGCATTTTCTGTGGCAAGCAAGGATAAAAAACAAATGAAAGGTAAGGGTCATCTCTAATGGAGAAATGCAGATGTAGACTAACCTGAAATGTACTGTTCTGGGCATCAGGGCAAACCTAAGCATCCTTTATGGAAAAGGAAAACACCACACAGAAGAAGCACTGCCATCCCTAAAATGTTCCCTAAACTCAGTGTGCCCTTTATGAGCACACTATATAAACTGGACCAAGAAATCAAAAGCACAATGAATCTTCTTGTTTTCTTTTTTAAATGGCAGAAAGTTTCAGTAATGTTCTACCACCCAAGTTGAGGAAAAAGTAAAAGCAAATAAGTTGAAAAGTGGCATGTACATTCAAAATTTAAATTTCTTGCCAGTTCAGCAATGTTAGATGTCATAGGTAACACAGGGAATACTTATTTAAATTGTTCATATACTCTCAGAAGGAATCAAGATTAAAATGAGGAGGTTCACATAATAGCATAAAAAGGAGCAAAATCTCAAGCTTTTTTCTAGGTGAAAGATTAGTCATTTAAGGCCTTTGAATCCAGAAAGCAAAACAGCAACTGCTATATTTGCTTTCTTTAGAAATATGCTTATTAAAAATAGTTCTCTAGACATTTCTACTCTGTTAAACATCTAACGTACACTTTTTAAAAAACCATCCTTTTCTCTACTCATCAAAAAAGGAACTTTGTAACTGCAAGTACATTTGATCTGATCAAATATGAGTAGACATATAAACTCTGGTTTAAGTAGCATGACACATCCAGGTATTTTAAAATATGTTTAGAAATTTTGCTACACCTTATATTGAAGAGTTTTGTTTTTACCTTGGCAGTTCCAAAGTAGATTAGTGTATGCTTTAATTAACAAACATTAAAAAATGAGAAAACATTTTTATTTCAAATTCTGATTTATTTCATCCACATTCTAGTCGTTACTGGTATTAGACACAGTGACATGTAGAAAGATAAGGAACAAGACACAGATAACGCAAACAAAAATTGAACAAAACACAGGAAGACGACATTTACAATGCAGCTGACAAAGCCAGTCACTTCACTTTAAATAATGTGGCAGGCTGCAAAACTATAGTAATTACTAGAATTTCATTTTCATTAACTAATAAACCAAGGAAAACAATTTAAGTATCTGAATGTCATTTTTCAAATGAAAATAAACTGTAAACATTTGAATAACATCACAGCAGGGATAATATACCTAAGGAAATCTATTGAAATATGCTAGTGGATTCATCCTCTTCTATCACATTAAAACTGCAATTGACTGTAAACCTCCTACCACTCTCCACTGAGACTTTAATTGTAAAGATTCCTGTTACATATCATATTAGAATTTAGTTAAAATTGTAGAACACATTATTTCCAATCAGACAGCCAACCATCACTCACAAAGATTTTTAAAAAGGTGATTAATAATTCATCTCAGATAAGGAAAAGATCTATATTTATACCATCTTCTCAGCCACCATAAACTACCTGACAATTGTTCAGTAATGATGCCCAGTAAATTCTTTAAAATGGTAATTTGTCATTCTGTCACTTCATTTGTGACCTAAAATTCCTCACTTGAGGCATCATCAAATAAATTAATCACTTTCCAGGATCCATTTCTCTGTTCTTGCACGTTATTATGCCCGGGCTCTCTTGTGTTTCTCTTCATTTACATATATTTAATGGCTGAGCCGTGGTTCACGATGGCACATAACGCACACATCTCATTACAGGTGAAATATTCTAACTGCCACTATCACTGGGAAAGAAAATAACTCTCCCAATTTAATTTTCCTGATGTAACAAAACCATGATTCTTCACTATGAAATGTTGATGCCATCCATCAGTCATAATCAATAAAATCATCATAGAAGGACGCCTTCTTCAGCATCTTTCCTTCATACTGGTATTATTTGAGGAAGGTAATTAAACTCATAATATGTAATGAATGTAAATGAAGTAAAAATCCTCATGTTAGCTCTCTAACTATGCTTATATTACAGCTTTCATTTAAAATATTTCCTTCCAACTTATAAATACGTAAGATCCAAAAAAGAGCTATCAGCTGCAAAGACGATATTCATGAATAAATAGAACTAATTTTTAAAGGAACATTTTAAATGTAAAAGCACCAAGAATTGCTATTTATATATTTTTTACTTAAAATGATACATCTTCTTTGGGTTTATATATTTTCAGGCTTCCTGGAAATGTAGCTAGTAGTTTGAATGTACATGCTATCATGTCACAAAATTAGTGATTTTTTTTTTTTTTTTTTTTTTTTTTTTTTTTTTTTTTTTTTTTTTTTTTTTTTTTTTTTTTTTTTTTTTTTTTTTTTTTTAGTAACCTGGTCTACTTGATTCCTGCCATTTAAGGGTTGCAGGTACCATCTGTTCTCAAGTAAGAAATTTTCTTGTTGAACTGGCAATCTCTCTCTCTGCCTTAAAAAGCCTATGAAAATGTAGATCAAAGAAGCAGGACATTTTGCAAACAGTGGTTTGGGAATTAGCACTTCAGAACTATTTCCATGTACTGTAAATATTCATCTCAAATTGCTATGGTATTATTTTTGTAAAGGTCAGTAGGGAGTGTTTTAAAGTAAACTAGTGTCACATAAACATCGCCCTGTCTCTAAGTATGTTACAACTTAATTTAACATTCATTAACTGGTTTTCCCCACATACCTAGGAACATTAATTTCAGGGGTATGGTGCCTTACAGAAGTCCATTTGGAAGGAGGATTCCCTTCATTATGAATTCATCATCAAAAGAATGGTGACTTTCTTTATCTTGGAAATGGTCCCTGTTTGCCTGTTTAAAATAATGCTTGCAAGAGTGTCTAAAATAAAAAGTGAAATATTAATTGTAAATCTCTGTAACAAAGGAGAAAGTAGGTGAATACCACTGCTCCACAGATGAATGACCTAACTACAATATTGACAAACCATTTATACAGTATTATTTTCTTTCCTCATTAATTATCATATAGTTATTTTTAATGGGCACTTATTTAAGAAAAAAAAAAGACTGCAAGTGCAGTTTGTATGTGTTTTCATTAACACAGCGGCAGTCTGTTAACCTAAAGCAACAACACTCCAACACTCACAGACAAAGCTGGAAAATAGTGGTTGACCACTTTCTGGAGTTTTCTGGGGACAGCCTAAGGTGCATCTGCATTTTGAAAAATGCAGTCAGTTCAGACTGAAGCAAGAACTGACAGCTTTTATGGGTGTTCCTATATGAGACTGGACTGTGGTCCCAGACGATCTTCTGGTAAGGAATATAGCTCATTGAATCTTCAAGTACACATCAAAGTGACATGGAATGGCTCATTGTGGTGATGGTGATAAGAGATAGAAAATGAACTTCTGGCCGGGCGCGGTGGCTCACGCCTGTAATCCCAGCACTTTGGGAGGCCGAGGCGGGTGGATCACGAGGTCAAGAGATCGAGACCATCCTGGTCAACATGGTGAAACCCCGTCTCTACTAAAAATACAAAAATTAGCCGGGCATGGTGGCACGTGCCTGTAGTCCCAGCTACTCGGGAGGCTGAGGCAGGAGAATT
>PVKV010013822.1:0-42261 GCA_004027835.1 Alouatta palliata | reverse complement strand
CTCCGTCTCAAAAAAAAAAAAAAAAAGAAAAGAAAATGAACTTCTACCATAATCTGACAAAACAGATACTACTCATGTCCTGTAGATAATATCACTGGGATGCAGTGGTGTGGATTAGTACAGCTAAGCCTGAAAAGTCTTGTGAAAATCTTATGAAAACTATAGCCAGATAATGCTAAATGTTTGTATTAGAACAGAGACACTAGGCAGAATAGATTAAACTATTTTAAACAATAGGAAAAAATAGATAGAGAAAAATATTTTTTGTGAATCATGAATAAACTCTATGCATTTTAGCAAATTTGGTGCTCTGAATATTTAATGCACTAAAGTATATTTTAAGAATAGAGAGAAGGTGAATAAGGTTCATGGCATGAACAAAAGAAAGAGGAAAGATCCTTGCAAATACAAATGCCTATATTAATTATGTTAAATGCACCACAGAGAGTAGTGATTGCCCACATTGTGGAAGAATGCACTTAACAAGACCAAATCTTCAACAGGAATGAAAGACATGTCTTTATTATTTAAATAATCAACTCCTTTTGCAGAAGCATTCACTCCCCAGTCATATTTATATTGTATTTCTAATAACAAAATCTGCCCAAGCTGTAATCCTTTGTTATTTTATTCATAGAAACCTGGCCATTAAGATGTTTACTATAATAATAGCCTAGAAAATATCGTTACTACAATTGGTTGCCTCAAATATTGTTTTCTAATATTACAGAAAATTTGAGTTAACAGTAAACAGTTGCAAAATAATACTGCTTGGGGACTTCCAAGTAAACTGAGTTTCTACAAGGCTAATCTTAGTAAACCCATGGCGAAAAGCTTAGTTTAGCCATCTATCTATGTGTTTATAGACTTAGATAATCAATTTTGCTTGAGACAAATCATTAGTGAAAATCTGGATTACCCTAGAATGCAAAGAAAACACTGTACTGGGGCTCCACCAGGATGTTTGATTTGCTTATTAACTATGTGAGTTTGCATAAGATACTTTTCCTCTTGAAAATCTTTTGGTCCTGATCTGTAAAATGGGAATTAAAACAAAAAACATAATTCACAGGGTGGCTATCAAAATCAATAAGCAAATGGAGAAAGTGAGTTACAGACCTTTTTTTTTTTTTTGAGACGGAGTCTCTTTGTCACCCAGGCTGGAGTGCAGTGGCATGACCTCGGCTCACTGCAACCTCTGCCTCTAGGTTCAAGAGATTCTCCTCCCTCAGCCTCCAGAGTAGCTGAGACTACAGGTACATGCCACCATGTCTGGCTAATTTTTTGCATTATTAGTAGAGACGAGGTTTCACCGTGTTAGCCAGGATGGTCTCCATCTCCTGACCTCGTGATCCACCCGCCTTGGCCTCCCAAAGTGCTGGGTTACAGGCATGAACCACCACACCCAACGTAGAGCTTTAAATATTAGGCAAAATTACATTTCTTTTTTAGGTGTTGTTTAAGTTTGCTAGGGCTGTCGTAACAAATTACCTAGACTTGGTGTCTTAAACAACAGAAATATATTTTCTTACAGTTCTGGAGGCTGAAAGTCCAAGATCGAGGTGTTGGCAGCTTTGGTTTCTCCTGAGACTCCCTCCTCCACTCCTTGACTAGCAGACAACCACGTTTATGCTCCATCCTCATATGGCCTTTTCTCTGCAAGTTCATATCCTGTGTCACTTTATTTTCTCATAAGGCCACCAGTTATTGGATTAGGACCCTACCTTAAGACTTTATTTAAAACCAGTTTTCTCTTTAAAGGCCCTATCTGTAAATAGTCATATTGGGGTTAGACCTTTAACATAACTCAGGCATTTGAGGCAGATTACACATCCTATCCTTTTGCAGTTAGGTAGAAACTTGTGGCTAGTTTTGGCCAATTGGTCATGATTCTGTGTGACCATTTAAACTCTTTGTGTGAGGCTCTATTTTGCTGCCATAGTGATCTGATCTTGAGTTGAGTTGAAGTTTCACATGACTTCATGAGGCAGTGCAGTCAGCTGGGTCTCCACATGGAGGAAGACCACCCTGCGGTGACTCAGAACTGCAGCAGACTTCACATGCATGAGAAATAAACCTTCATTTTGATAAACTGCTGTAGAAGGCATGTCCTAAAGTGAACTCCGATGAGTCGTGCCTTTGTATAATCT
The DNA here is from genome assembly GCA_004027835.1 of Alouatta palliata. Classification (NCBI taxonomy): domain Eukaryota; kingdom Metazoa; phylum Chordata; class Mammalia; order Primates; family Atelidae; genus Alouatta; species Alouatta palliata. The sequence goes on along the minus strand of PVKV010013822.1, from coordinate 40,111 downwards.
ATTCCTCTTGAGTGTAGGCAACACCAGTAACTTGCTCTTACCAAGAGAACATAGCAAAGATAAGCGGATGGTCAACTCCTTAATAGGTTATGTCACATGGCAAAGATAATTGGGATGTCACACCCATGGCTGTGTTATGTTTTATAACAGACTCTGTCTTAACAGACTACAGGAGAAAGACTCTCTTGATGGCCTTAGAAGATGCTATAAGATGAATTGCCTAAGGAAAAAAGCATGCAGCAAGAAACTGTGGAAGGTCTTGAGGTCCTTAGGACATCTCCTAGCCAATAAACGACAAAACAGCTGTGCCCTTAGTCTTACCATTTTAAAGAACAGAATTCTGCCACAACTATGTGAACGTGGAAGAGGATCTCAATCTCTAGGAAGGAACACAGCATGGTCAACTTCTTGTATATAGCTTTGTGCCATTCCAAGTAGAACACTCTAGCAAGTTGTGCCAAGACTTCTGAATTATTAACACTGGAAGATAATAAATGTATTTCAGTTTGAGCTAATAACTTGGTAATAATTTGTGGGCTGTAGTAGAAATGTAATACAACTGCTGAGATGTGGGGGCTTTTTGTCTTTACAGCATAATTACCTGTCTTGACTGACACTGGAACAACAGGATAAGATGAAAGCAATAGGGGCTGATGGCCAAATAAATTGGATAGAAGATGGGATGAACAGTCATAACCAATGTGAGTACAAAAGACTGGACTGATATCACTCAGAAGGGTTGTTATACACATCTGCTACCATTACTAGACTGTCACTTGCATTTGTGTCTATCGTAAAATGAGAAGAGACATAATTCTTGAATTTCAAGATATCACAAAGTTTAGAGGGTTATCAAAAGGACTGGATTATAGAAATAAAATGTGACAATACCTATAAGGTATAAATCTAACAAATATCAATTACAATGAGAGAAAATAGGCTTTTTGTCACCGAAAAACATGTATTAATGACCACGCTGGCTTATATACAGAATAAATAACAGAGACAATCCCTGCATATGGGAAGCTTCACATCTAAGATACTACTTTGCACTCATTAAAAAGAAAAGATGGATATAGTTTAAATACACTAATGATGCTTGGGTCAGCCATGGACCACATATACAACAGTGGTCCCATAAAATTATGACATGGTAGTTTTACTGTAGGTTTTCTATGTTTAGATACATAAGTACTTGTTACTGTGCTACAATTGCAGAGAGTACTTTCTTCAGTAACATCTAGGAGCAACAGGCTATACCATATAGCCTAGGAGTGCAGTAGGCTATGCCATCTAGGTTTGTGTAAGTACACTCTAGGATGTTTGCACACTGACAAAATCACCTAATGATGTATTTTTCAGAATGTATCCCTGTCAATAAGGAACACGTGACTGTAGTGAAAGACACAATTTTTAGGCATGCAAAGAACTAAATTCTCTAAAGCTTAGAAAGGGCTGGCTAATGAATCACACAATGGGATCTTAAAGCATGACAAATTCAGGGTCTTTGTTTGCCTGTCTTTGTCTTAGAATTGAAAAACCAAACAAAACATCAGAGACAGCCCTGATTACTTCAAAAAGGCAACATCACAATAGAAATAATAAAGTGCAATCTTTTATCTACAGTGTATAGAACATCAACAAGTACGTTAAGTAAATAATGTCTCTTGTACATGTTGCCACTGGAATCCATGAAAAGAGAGTTCATGGTATCTCTGTGTATAAGCTTAATAATATTCTCTACTGTCCAATAGAATATAAACACATACCTCATTGAAAGGATGATACTGCCTCTTTTAGAATTTGATTTTTTGTTTTTGATGGATTTTATAATACCTCATTCAAAAATGCAAAGCGGCTTCATTTTTTTCTCTCTTTGACAATGGATTGCAATAGGTACACTGAGTTCTATATCAAGGACTCTAGGCTGTCTATATTAAAACATTTAAGAGGGAGAAGTTGTTCATTGTGAATAACGTTGCTGCAATTCAGATGATGGGCAGTGGGTATGTGGACTTGGGCATTTTCAGTGAAACTATGTCCAGTAAATATATGAGCATTTTGCACCTCTGTATATTTTGCAAAATTAGATGAAATGGAACTGACAAGTACAACTAACTAACTCCAAAGTTTCACCTAATTAAGTCATTTTAGTTCTAGAGAGGAAAACCTAAACCCTGAAATGTGGTCTTCCTATTTTTCTTGTTACACAATATAGTGAGGTTTTTTTTTTTTTTTTTTTTTTTAATTGTTAACATCACCATTTGCTGTTTTGGTGTTCTGTGGTACTCAATTTCAATGACAACAATTAGTTGTAGATGTGCATTTGTTCCTCAAGGCTGGGAATTGGATTTTTTATAAGCATGTCCTGTTTTCAGTAATTGGATATACCACCAAGGAGTAAAACAAAAGATGAAACATCCTTCAAAGGAAGACAAATGGAATTAATATTCCAATTGGGTAATTACAATCCACGAGCCTAAAAAAACTCTTGTTCTTTCCTGTTCAGTCTCAGATTATTGTGCAACATGGCTCTGTTGCACTTAAAGCCTACTTTCTCATACCACACACGAGAATGCTTTTCAAGTTTGGGTTAGAATAATTTATTCTAATGTTTAAAGTGATGGGTTCTTTGGCTTTGTTTGAATTTTCTGGCAAAATACAGCAAAAGAACTGATTTTTCTCAGTGTTCTTGCTGCTTCTATCTTAATTTAAGGTTCAAATAATATGAATCATTTACATGACACAATGTAACATGTTAGATTTCTTTTGCTGAAAGTAAGTGTGGAATTAATGTTAAGAATATGGACTCAGAAGTCATACAGCCTTGGTTCAAATCTTAGTTATGTCATTTGTTAACAGCATGAAGCATGACCCTGGGAAAGTTACTTGAATATTCTTAGTTTTCTCCTATGCGCAATAGTAATAGTTCTTACCTTATTGTACCTAATAGCAGTTAACATTTTTGAACATTTAATATGCATCAAGCACAGTCCTAAACGCTTTACACATATATTGAGTTATCACATGAGCCACTTGGAATAGTTTCTGGTATATTCCAAGCACTAAATAAATGTTAGCAATAATAATGGTAATTGTTAGTATCTGTAGCAATCCTAATAATAGAAACAGATGTAGCAACATTCTTATCTCATTGTACCACCATTTGTTTTTATAGATCACAAACCAGGCTCTTAACCTAAAGAGTGTTTCAAAAGTTCTGTTTCAGTTCTAGTAAAAATTCAGACAATATGTTATGAATACCTGTCAAGGAGAATGAAAATTTCACATCAAACACTTAATATTTTTAAATTGACTTAAAAATATACTATGTATTGGCACAAAGTACGTTTTATCTAGGTAAGCACAGAAAAGCAATATGGAGAAAACACAGACTGCCGTGTCAGTTCTGTAAATTAATAGAGCCTTACTGAAATACTGAATGCTTGTCAACTCTCACCTTTTCTATAAAAAATACAGCTTTTGTGATGATGGGGAGATATTGGGTGTAGGAATAAAAATTGAAAATGTTAAGGTGCCCTTCTTCCCTATGGATATTATAACTCCACTGTCTTTGGACACAAGATGCCCCACACCTCTTAAGAGAGAATAGAGAAAGAAGCAACATATCACATGCATACACATTTGTGCATGCTCACAAGTATATCCACTGCACTCATGAGCACATTTGCTCCCAAGTTCACTCACTCATTCACTGGAGAGAAAATTTACTGGAATAAATTTATAATCTCAAACATCAACTCACTTTTGAAATTGCTAAAGCATATCAATAATTATAACTTTTGCCATCTATTTTAAAGTTAAGTCAGCATTTTGTTGTTCTTTGTATTTTTTAAATGTCAGATAAACACATGCTTCCCATTAAAAAATAAATCAGTTCAGTGGGACATAAAGTAAAAGAGCTAAGTTCTCCATTCTATTCCTTTGAAGGAACCACTGGCGATGATAGATTGGTTTACATTTTTGCAGGTATCTTCTAAACAAAAACAAATACATTTATACACACAGATTTTCTACAAATTAAAAATATAAACACATCATTCTATGATTTGCTTTTTTCTTGACAACATATGAGTATCCTTTCATGACAGTGCTCATAGGTTTCTTTTAACAAATATTTGAGTACTTTACACACATTGTGAAACAAAACAAAATCTGGAGCTTACATTAGATAGGGCAGTCAAGAAAGTAGGAGGGGATATTTGCACAGAGGCTTGAATAAATATATGAGCATGCTGTCCCAGGAAATTGATTGATCATTAGGACATATAGATTGGTTCCATATTTCTGCTATTTCAAGGAACTGAATGACCAGTCTTATGTCAAATGAATGCTGTGTACTTCTGAGTTTCTCATCATAAATATTTCTAACAGTACAACAGATACACATCTAAAATGTTGACAACTATTTCCAAATTGTCCTCCGGTCTAGTTTTACTAAAGTACCTCAGTACTTGACACCAAGACTGCGTAAGTGTTCACATTTTTCCAGATCCTTGCCAACCCTGCAGACTTGTCACACTTTGTCATTGTTCTCCAAACTTAATGGTGAGAAATGGAATTCCTACTTCCATTTCCCTGATTACTAGTGAGTTTACAGGTCTTATCCTATATGTTATAACAATTATTATTGCTTTTTATCTTTACTATTTACATATGTATTATTGCTTTTTTCCTAAGGGATGTATAAGAGCTCTATTTATATGTAATTTATCTTTTCTATCATTGGGGTTGAAAAAAATTACCCAGTGTAATATTGATCTTTTGACTTTTCTTATGCTGGTTTTCTTAAAAACTTTTATAAGTTTTATATAGTCAAAAATTACTAGTTTTCCCAGATCTATTCATGAATAAGTACCTACACTGTGCCAGCCTCTTTCTTAGAAGCCAAAGATATAGGATTAAAAACAATGTTTACAGGCCAAGTGCAGTGGTTCACACCTGTAATTCCAACTCTTGGGGAAACTGAGGTGGGCAGATCATTTGAGCCCTTGAGTCTGAGACCAGCCTGGGTAACATGGCAAATCCCATCTTTACAAAAATTATTCCAGTGTGGTGGTGTGCACCTGTAGTCCCTGGTACTCAGGAAGCTGAAATGGGAGAATAACTTGAGGTTGAGAGATCGAGGCTGCAGTGAGCCAAAATCATGCTACCGTACTCCAGCCTGGGTGACAGAATGAGACTACTCTGTCTCAATTAAAAAATATTGATATATATTTTTATTTTAATATATATATATTTTTTAAATTGAGACAGAGTAGTATATATATGTATTTACATATATTTAATTGGGTGTGTATATATATATATATTTAATTGAGACATGTGTATATATGTGAGATGATTTCTGTGTTGTGCAAAGGATTAGGAAAAGCAAGAGAGACAGTAAAAAAGTGTTTGGGTGAGGGGGCTACTCCTTTATATAAAGCAGTCAGGAAACGCCTCTCTGAGAGGATGACATTTTATCAGACTCTAAAAAAAAGCAAGGAATTGAACTACATAGGGGAACAACAGATGAAGCGGGATCCTACTAAGTGTGTGTGAGGAATGGCAAAGAGGCCAAAGGCTGAGGGGATCCATGAGTGCTAGGCTGTGATGTGAGAAGCTGTTGGAAGATTTCAAGCCGAGGAATCACATTATCTGACTTACATTATAAAGGATCATTCAGAATGCACCACAAGGAATAGATTACAGGGGATGAGAACAAAAGCTGAAGTCAAGAGAACATTTATCAGGAAATTGCAATAACCCAGGTGAGGGTGAGAGATGTTGAGAGCTTCTAGGCATTTTGACACACTTATAAAAAATTTACTTTCATTAAAACTATAAAGACAGCCAAGTATGGTGGCTCACACCTGTAATCCTAGCACTTTGGGACCCAGAGGTTGAATGATCACTTGAACTTCAAGAGTTCAAGTGAGACCTTATCTCTACAAAAAATTTAAAACATTTTGTAGAGGTGGTGATACATGCCTATAGTCACAGCTACTTGGGAGGCTGAAATGGGAGGATCACTTGAATCTGAGAGGTCAAAGCTAGAGTGAGCTGTGTTTGTACCACTGCACTCCAGCCTAAGTGACAAAGCAAGACCCTGTCAAAAAAAAAAAATAGTAAAAAGACAATTTTTACATATATTTTCAATTTAATTTAGTTAATTTATTTTAGAGTAAAAGGTAAAATAACATGTCAACATCTTTTTCCCACATTTACTTATGTTATACATTTTGATCTTTTATCCACTGAGAACCTATTTTGTAAGGGACAAATTGAACATCAAGTTCTAAGGGTTTTTCTCACAAAATGCTTTTATTCAAACAATCATTAATTTAAAAATGTATCTCTTCCCCACTGGTGTGAGAAGTTTTATTTCTATATGTGCAGTCATTCATCACTTAACAATGGGGATATGTTCTACAGAATACATTGCCAGACAATTTCGTTATTAAGCAAACTTGCTAGAGTGTATTACACAAATCTAGATGGTATAGCCTGCTATACATCTATGCTACATGGCACAGCCTGTTGTTGTTAGGTTATAAACCTGAGCAGCATATTACTGCACTAAATACTGTAGGTAATTCTAACAAATAGTAAGTGTTTGTGTATCTAAACATTTTTAACATAGGAGAAGTACATAAAATACAGTACTCAAGATTTTTAAAATGATATACATGTATAAGGCACTTACCATAAATGGAGCCTGCAGGAGTCTGGTTGAGTCAGTGAATGAATGGAGATTGAATGTGAAGGCCTAGAATATTACTAAACACTACTATAGACTTCATAAACATTGTACACATAGGCTACACTTAATTTACTAAAAATTAAAGTAATTGAACTATTATATTATGACTACAGCATCACTAGGAGATAGAAAATTGTCAGTTCCTTTATCTTCTTACAGGATCACCATTGCATGTGCCATCTGTCACTGACCAAAACATCTTTATGCACTGCCTGACTGTATTTGAATATATTTCTGGACTGTGAAATCATGGATCTATTTATCATTGTACCAGGAAAATGCTATTCTAATTATTATTGCTTTTAATATATTTTTAGATTCAGTAAAGGCAGTAAAATCATCATCTGATATAAACTAGCTACAGTCCTTCTATAAAGCTATTTATGATAACTGATGTTCTCTATCATTATAAACTGAAAAAGCAGAAAATAAGAGCCAAAGAAAATTACGCTTTTTGAAATGTTACTTACATTTCATAATTGTTTCATGACTATCAACACATGCCCCCAAAACTAAATCTTTCCTCTGTCTTCTGTGTTTCTTCATCCTCTGTTTATGAGTTTTGATGATCCTCTATGAAAACAAATACTTCATTATGCTGTGTCGTATGTCTAATAGTTTGTGCACCTAAATCTGCAGATTTCCAGATGCTAGAGGACAAAACAGTACATACTAAATTCAAAGAGCTTAGGCATTTAGCATAGTTTGAAGCACAGGCTTTTAAAAAAATTTTTGATGAAGATCAATTTATCTTTTCCTTTTGTTGCTCATATTGTTTTGTTCATATTTCGATGTCATATGTAAACAAACCATTATCATATCTGCAATTGTGCATATTTAGCCCTTTCTTCTAAGAATTTGTGTCTTCTATTAAGTCTTTGAAAAACTTTTGAGTTACTTTTTATATATGATGTGATAAAATCTAGTATCTTTTTTTGTATATGGATATCCAGTTTTTCAGTATCATTCATCTAAAACACAAGTTGTCCTCCATTGAATGGTTTTGGCATCTTTGTCAAAATTAGATTAACTTTCTGTCTCTTTTCAAGATGGCTGACTAGGAACATCAGATATCAGTTTCCTTCAGAAAAAAGAAAAATTATCAAGGGGAAAGTGCTGGAACCTAAAGAAAATCTCACAAGAAGAAGCTGGGCACAGACAAAGAAGGAAACAAGAGACTGGCAGAGATTGGCTGGGAACCCAAAGGACTTACTTCACCAAAAGTGTAGGTGTGCATGGCATTGGCTCCTTTTGCCTTTGCAGTAGACTGCTTTGCCCTTGAAAATCCAAACACTGCTGTGAATGTCAATTTAGGGACTTCTTAAGAGCATTACACCAGAGTATCAGCTCATTCAAGGTCACTTGCCCTACTCTAGGCCTGAGCTATGGTAGTGAGTGCCATACTTTGAGTACACAGACTAGGAAACTGTCCAGCTCAGGAAACATCAGTACTTGTGTCTCCATATCACCAAAGGCCCTGCAGACATTCCTGGAACCTGCTTGGATTGTAACAGCTACACAGGGCTGGCTGGACACAGGGGAGTGGCAAGATTCCCAGTAGTCTTGCCCTCTGGGAGGGCTGCTCCAAAGAGAAGGGAAAATGCAGCATGCCAAGGGAGTATGTGCACAGAGGAGACCAGTGCAAACACTTTCCTGGCCTGGGAGCTCCTGCTAGTGGGCTGGGAGAGACGGTGCCACTTCCAGCAGAGATGTAGGTGGTGTGCTTGGCTCCGCAACAGAGAGTGTGATTCCATCCCATTGGGCAGGAAGCCTCAGTGCTCAGGCATGGACATGGAAAGGGAGAGAGGAAGTTCTCCTCTCCCCATCCACAGCTGCAGAGACAGCCCTGGCTGCACCTGTGAGAGGTTGGTAAAGGCACATCAGAAGATGACCATTCTAGGTTTACTAGGGACGGCCATGTCCCCACTGGCAGTGTACCCACTGGACCCAGGCTTGCATGAAAAGTGAGGCCTATCATCATCTCTACATGAACAGCAAGATTTCTGCAGTGGCAAGCAAGAGAGGCAAAAACCCGAGTGTTCTGGCCTGAAAGAGGAGATTATGTACTGAAGATATTTCAGCAGTGAGCCAGAAGGCAAGAGTCTTTCATGGCTCTTGGCTATACTGTTGCCTGGAGATAGACAGCAGTGTCCATCCAATTTGAGTGTCCTAAGCACTGGGACAAGGATGTGGCAGGGAGCAGATAACATTTTTGCCTGCCCAGGCCTTGGAGCTGGGGCAGCCTGCTCCTCCTCTGCAGAGATCTTAATAAATTTGACCCTGCCATCCTAATCAGGGCTGATGCTTATGCCTGATGTTGCAATTTCCAAGGGCAGCCTTGGTGGTTCAACTCAGCCCAGCTTTGTCCTTAACTCAGGGACTGAAAAGGGAGTTCAAGCCACTGTGCATTCCACAAACCAGTCCATGTCCTGAGACAACCGAGAGCTTCACTAAGTAAAAAAAGATCAGGCATATTCCTGTCTGCTTTTGTTATAACCAGCTCTTACCCTTAGGCACCATCCACTGGCCTGGAAGTTGAACTGTGTGACCCACTACAAATTCACTGACACAAGCGCACAGCACTGGGAAACAAAATAAGCTTCCTGAGACCTCCACCATCCCAGCCCCACAGGAGGCAGTGACTCAGCTCACACACCCAGCCTATCACTATTATAGCCAGCATTTTAAAAAGCTGCCACACAAAAGTTATCTACAATCAAGTAACTTATACAGTCTTTGCCACTGAAAGCACCAAACCTAAATGTCCTTACACCACATACATGATAGTCACAGTATCAATCAGGAAAAAAAATCTTTCCTAAATGAAAAAAGATGTACATTAAAAATAAGAGATAATTTATCCAGTTAAAAAGAAACCATAGAAACAATTTGGGATATATAGAAAACAGAATATTACAATACCCCAAAAGGATCATACTAACTCTCCAGCAATTCAATCTAAGCAAAATGACACTTTCAAAATATTAGGTAAATAATTTTAAATATTGATTTTTAAAAAGCTTAAAGAAATCTAAGAGATTGTTAAAAACCAACACACACAAAAATGAGAAAGATAATTCAGGGTATGAACGATAAATTTGCTAGATGTATAGATGTTAAAAACAAAAACAAATTCTGGAATTCAAAAATGTATTGAAGGAATTTCAAACTATTGTTGAAATCTTTAGCAATAAACTAAACCAAGCAAAAGAGTTTCCCAGAGCTTGAAGACAGGTCATTCCAATTAACCTAGGGAGACAACAATAAAGAAAAAATAATTTTTAAATGAATAAAATCTTTGAGTAGTACACGGTTATGCCAATAACCAAACCTACAAGTTGTAGGTATCACTGAAGGAAAAGAAAGAGTAAAAAAGTTTGGAAAACTTCTTTGAAGAAATAATTGAAACTTTCCTTACTCTTACTAGAGTCTTAGACATCCAGATATAAAGGCTCAAAGAACTTTGACAAGATACACTGCAAGACAGACTTCACAAAGACATATAGTCATCAAATTACACAGAGTCAATATGAAGAAACAAGATCCAAAAGAACATGAGGGAAAAACGTATCTAATAACATATGAAGGAAATTCCATAAGACTAACAGTGGATATCTTAGCAGAAACCTCACAAGCCAGAATAGATTGGGATTCAATTTTCAGATTCTTAAAGAAAAATATTATCAATCATGAATTTTGTATCTTATTAAATGAAGCTTTGTAAATAAAGGAGAAATAAAGTCTTTCTGGCCAAGAAAACACTAAGAGAGTTTGCCATCACCAGGCCAGTTCTGCAAGAAAGGCTCAAAGGAATCTAAACCTTGAAATGAAGGTTGATAATCACCATCACAGAAACACTGAAATTATAAAACTCACAGGTGTTATAAAACAGTAATTGAGACTACAAAGCAACTAGACAGCAACTGATATTAATGACAAAACAAAACCTAGCATCAATATTATCTTTGAAGATACATGAATTAAATACTCAACTGAAAAGACATAGATTGGTGGAATGGATAAAAAAAAAAATAGGATCCAACCATATGCTGTTTATAAGAAACCAACTTAGTCGTTAAAGACAAATAGATTCGAAGTAAAGAATGGAAAAAGATATTTCAAACAATTGGAGACTCAAAGCAAACAGGATTAGCTACGTTTATGTCAAATAAAACAGACTTTTAAATCTGTAACAGTAAACAAAAACAAAGTCATTATATAATATTAAAAAGATCAATTCAATGAGAAGATATAATAATCCCAAATATATATATGCACTCAACACTGGAACACCCACAATGATAAAGCAAATACTGCTTAATATGGTTTGGCTTTATGTCCCCAACAAAATCTCATCAACCACATGTTGAGAAAGAGACTTGCTCAGAGGTAATTAGATCATGGTGGTGATGTCCCTCATGCTGTTCTTGTGATAGTGAGTGAGTTCTCATGAGAGCTGATGGCCTTAAAGTGTGGGCCTTCCATTTAATCTCTTTCTCCTGCCACCTTGTAAGATGTGCCTTGCTTTCCCTTCACCTTCCGCCATGACCATATTCCTGAGGGCTCCCCAACCATGCAGAACTGTGAGTCAATTAATCCTATTTACTTTGTAAATTGCCCAGTCTCAGGTGGTATTTTTTTTAGCAGTGTGAAGACAGACTAACACAGAGAATTGGTACCAGCAGAGTTGGGTGCTGCTATAAAGAAAACCTGAAAATTTAGAATTGACTTTGGAACTGGGTAATGGGCAGAGGTTGGAACAGTTTGGAGGGCTCAGAAGAAGGCAGGAAGATGTGTATATTACAATTCTATATGTTATAAGTCCAACAATATTATATACACATATAGTGCATGTATGTGTGTGTGTATATATTATATATATATTCACTAAATAGGTATGTGTGTATACATGCACAGACTAGGCATTCTTAATTCAAAAAATTCAAATCTTGAATGCTTCAAAAATCCAAAGTTTTTTGAGCACTCACATGATGCCCAAGTGGAAAATTTCACACCTAACTTCATGTGATGGGTCACAGTCGAAACACAACCCCACAACACACACTTCACTCACCATCTCCAAGGTCGTTACTGTACAGTACCCTTTTAATCAAGATACAGCATTGCAGATGGAGACTGAAAGCCTGCTGATGTTTCCTGTTGATGTTGTTTAACAGCCTTCACAGGTATTCTGGTGCAGCTAATGTGCTGCTTAGTTACCATGAATACATAATTTTTTCACTGTATTAATGGTATGTCATACTTTTTACTGTTAGTGCATCTGTGTGAATAAGTATGAGAAAGTAATTACTTATTGATTGCATAGAAATTGAGATTCATTGGTCTATATATCTGTTTTGTAGTAAAGTTTGAAGTCAGGTGGTGTGATGCCTCCAGATGTGTTCTTTTTGCTTAAGATTGTCTTGGCTATGCGGGTTCTCTTTTGGTTCCATATGAAGTTTAAAGTTTTTTTTTTTTTTTTTTTTCAAGTTCTGTAAAGATCAATGGTAGCTTAATGGGTATAGAGCTGAATCTATAAATTACTTTGGGCAGTATGGCTATTTTCATGATGTTGATTCTTCCTAACCATGAGTGTGGAATGTTTCTCCATCTGTTTGTGTCCTCTATTATTTCCTTGAGGAGTGATTTGCAGTTCTCCTTGAAGAGGTCTTTCGCCTCCTTTGTTAGTTGTATTTCTAGGTATTTTATTCTCTTTGTAGCAATTGTGAATGTGTGTGCACTCATGACTTGGTTCTCTGTTTAACTGTTACAGGTGTACAGGAATGCTTTTGATTTCTTCACATTGATTTTGTATCCTGAGACTTTGCTGAAATTGCTTATTGGCTTAAGGAGATTTTATGCTGGGATGATGGGGTCTTCTAAATATACAATGATGTTGTCTACAAATAGAGACAATCTGACTTCCTCTTTTCCTAACTAGATACTCTTTATTTCTTTTTCTTGCCTGATTGCTCTGGCCAGAAATTCAATACTGTATTGAATAGGAATGGTGAGACAGGGCATCCTTGTCTAGTGCCAGTTTTCAAGGGGAATGCTTCCAGTTTTTGCCCATTCAGTATGATGTAGGCTGTGGGCTTGTCATGAATAGCTTTTACTATTTTGAGATACGTTCCATCAATACCTAGTTTATTGAGAGTTTTTAGCACAAAGGGCTGTTGAATTTTGTTAAATGCCTCTCTGCATCTATTGAGGTAATCATGTGGTTTTTGTCTTTGGTTCTGTTTATAATGCCACACATCTGCAACCATCTAATCTTTAACAAACCTGACAAAAACAAGCAATGGGGAATGGATTCCCTGTTTAATAAATGGTGTTTGGAAAACTGGCTAACCATGTGCAGAAAGCTAAAACTGGACATCTGCCTTACACCTTACACTAAAATTAACTCGAAATGGATAAAAGATTTAAACATAAAACCTAAATCCATAAAAACTTTAGAAGAAAACCTAGGCAAAATCATTCAGGACATAGGCATAGGCAAGAACTTCATGATGAAAACACCAAAAGCAATGGCAACAAAAGCCAAAATAGACAAATGGGATCTAATTAAACTTAAGAATCTCTGCACATCAAAAGAAACAATCATCCACGTGAACAGGCAACCAACAATATGGGAAAAAGTTTTTGCAATCTACCCAGCTGGCAAAGGGCTAATATCCAGAATCTGCATATAGCTAAAGCAGATTTATGAGAAACAAACAAACAAACCTATTCAAAAGTGGGCAAAAATATATGAACAGACTCTTTTCAAAAGAAGACATTTATGAGGCCAACAAAGACGAAAAAAATGCTCATCATCACTGGGCATTACAGAAATGCAAATCAAAACCACATTGAGATACCATCTCATGTCAGTTAGAATGGCGAACATTAAAAAATCTGGAGACAGATGCTAGAGAGGATGTGGAGAAATAGGAACACTTTTACACTGTTGGTGGGAGTGTAAATTAGTTCAGCCATTGTGGAAGACAGTGTGACAATTCCTTAAGGATGTAGAAATAGAAATTCCATTTGACCCAACAATCCCATTACTGGGTATATACCCAAAGGAATATAAATCATTTTATTATAAAGACAAATGCACACATATGTTTATCATGGCACGTTTACAATAGCAAAGACCTGGAACCAACCCATATGCCCATCAATGATAGACTGGACAAGGAAAATGTGTCACATATACACCATGGAATACTATGCAGCCATAAAAAATGATGAGTTCATGTCCTTTGTAGGGACATGGATGAATCTGAAAACCATCATTCTCAGCAAACTGACACAAGAACAGAAAATCAAACACCATATGTTCTCACTCATAGGCAAGTGTTGAACACTGAGAACACATGGACACAGAGAGAGGCACATCACACACTAATGTCTGGTGTGGGGGACTAGAGGAGGGAAAGCCAGGGTGGGGAAGTTGGGGAGGGATAACATGGGAAGAAATGCCAGATGTAGGTGATGGGGGGATGGAGGCAGCAAACCACCTTGCCATGTATGTACCTATGCAACAATCCTGCATGATCTGCACATGTACCCCATAACCTAGAGTATAAGAAAAAAATTTGAGATTCAGGAATGATAGTGATGCCAACAAAAACAGATATTCCACATGAGTGGCTGAGATAGTGACACTTTTGCTTTCTGATGATTCAATGTATAGAAACTTTGTTTTGTACACAAAATTAGCAAAAATATTGTACAAAATTACCTTCAGGCTACACGTATAAGGTATATATGAAACATAAATTTTGTTTACACTTGGGTCTCATCTCCAAGATATCTCATTATGTATATGCAAATATTCCAAAATTTAAAAAAAATGAATTCTGAAATACTTCTGTTTTCATGTATTTTGGATAATGGATACTCAATCTATACATATATTTTCTCTGAATCTTTGTTTATTTTGAACACATTATTTTTGAAGACATTATTTTAAATTAATGTCTTCAAATTTTCTAATTTTTTTCCTCTGCCTGTTAAAATCTACTATTGAGCCCCTTTAGTAAATGTTTCATTTTAGTTATTGAGTTTTTAGTGTCAGCTTTTTCTATTTTTTTAAATAATTTCTGTGTTTTTATTGATGTTCTCTATCTAAAGCAACACTTTCATTACAGTTTATTTAATAATGGCTTTCTTTAGCTCTTTGAACGTATTTATAAGGGCTACTTTGAAGTATTTCTCTATTATTCACAATTTCTGTTGTTTCTCACTGGAAGTTTTTGTTCCTTGTTTTTATTCTAGTATTTGGCTCCTCCTTTCACATTTCACATGTCTCATATTTTTTCTGGAAACTGAACACTTTAGATAATGTATTGTAGCAATTTTCCTCTCCATTCCAGAGCTTGTTACTAATATTTTCTTCTTTACTTATTTAGTAACTGGCTGGGTTGTTTTGGTGAAGTCTGTGTGATGCTGCTTTTCAGGGAATACAGTTTTTGGTAAGCCCAGAGTCATTCTGTGTTGACAGTGTCTTTGACAGGACTCTCTTTATCTCTCCTTACCACACCAGATGTTAAGCTCCACCAATTGCCGGCTCATTGCTCTACTGTTTACTGTAGGAAGCCAGCCCTACATCACCCGTGGGTAAAGACAGATTAAGAGAGAAAGTGGGACCAGAGGGCATCACTTTATTACTCTGGAGGAAACAGTGAAGACCCCGAGCTCTCATCATCCACACTACTTATTGATTACAATCACTTTGATCTATAGGGTAGTGGTGGAGTGATGGTGGAGTGAATCAGTGAGCTGGAAGTGAATCAGTGAGCTGGAACTGGTGTGTCATTCTAAGGACTGAGAACAGTGGTAGTTTGGGAGTTCCACAAAACAAGAATATGTGATTATCTTTAGCCTATTATCTATGTGAAGCTGGTGGATCTCGGGCCTTACAAGGAGCCTACAAGTCTGGCTATGTCATGGTGCTATGAGGGGTTTTATGTCCTTGAACACAATGTTCATGGTAACAGAGCCAAGGTCACCCTGCACTGGAACATGAGGCATGGAGAGGCTTTCCTCCTCAGAGGCCTCATGCAGACTTCCACAGTTTGTTGTTTCTTGTTTATATGTTACTCATAACCAATTTATGTAGGCACTCTGTAAGTCCTTTCTCCTTTGATGCTTTTCCCAACATTTACAATAATATCCCAGGACACAAATTGTTCCACGGACCAATCCAATCAAATTAGGCTCCAAAGGTATAGTTCCAAAGGTCAGTGTTTGAGATTTGTACTGACACCAGAAGGGCTCTTCCAAGCTATTTCTCCATTTTTTTCCAATAAGCTAGTTTCTCTAAGAATAGCTCATATTTTCCATTAATGTATTAATTTTGCTTTTTGCCTACCTTGTCAATTGCTTTTTATCTAGATTTCTACTGTTTTTGATAGTGCTCCAATGCCTGACTTTTTTGCATTCTGCTGCAAATGAAGTTCCTTTCTTTGAAGAGGACTTTGAAGTTCTCTGTTCTATGGCTTGCTCGTTTTCTCAGACAAAATATTAACCAAGTGTTTGGTGTTGGGACAGGAAAAATGGTAATTTTCTCTCTAAGTGACACCCCAGTCGAAGAGCTGAACACTCAGTGGATGAGAAGGGGGCAGCATCTTTAGGTATCTTTGGCTTGCCTCCTTTGTTTTTACAAAATCCTTATCCCATGAGCCAGGGCAAGAGCAAATGGGGCTCATGTATGCCCAGACACTACTCCCAAACTAAATCATTTGTCCCATTTAGGCAATAAATCATTTGAGGACTAGGCAATAAAAGGGTTCTTTCATGCCTTAGCTATACTCATCTGGAACTTAGATTCAGAAACAGGTAGCTGGGATCAAGATGAAAAATGTTGATGTTCTGAATCTTTAGGGAAGAGAGCCCTTCAACTTGGTGCTGGAGGAAGAGAGAGGTCTGTGTTCTTGGCTGTTCCACTATGGAGTAGAGTTTCTGTCTAGCTGAATTGGAAATGGGGGGATGAAAGTCACGGGTCTTGGCTTAAGAATCCAGGCTCTTGCAGTTTTTACTAAGTATAATAGATTTTTTTGAATAAGTGTTTTTTTTTCATTTATTATATACAATTTCCTGAAAACTTCAATGTTGTTTTTATTTATAATATGTATGAGTTTCACTAGGAAGTGAACCCATGGAGTTCCTCACAGTCATATCAGAAGTGGAACTCCCATTTTTCCTTCTTGTTGAAGTGCATATAGAGAGAACCACATAGAGGTGATATCTGCTTATTTTACTCAGTATTATGTATCTGAGATACTATTATGTTGTTGTGTGTAGCAATAATTTCTTCTTTTTCATTCCTACATAATACTTCATGGTACCATGTGCCATAACAAGTCATTGTTTTCCTCAATGTCATTTGGATCATTTTCAGTTTGGGGATATTATAAATAAAGCTCTTATAACAATTATCATATACTTTTTAATCAACATAATCATTTGTTCTCAGCATACTCCTATGAATGAAATTTATGAATCATAGTATATATGTATGTTTAACTTTAGTAATATTTGCCAATTTCTCAGGAATATAGTTCCAATATACACTACCACAAACAATAAATAAGAGTTTTAGTTGTTCCATACTTAGGTAACTTTGGTTTTGTTGAGTTCTTTTAATTTTAGCCCTTCTGGTAGTATTTCAGTGGTATCTCATTCTGATTATATTTTCCATCTCTGTAATAAATAATGATGTTAAGTATCTTTCCATATGTTGGCCAAGTGAATGGTGTTTCTTGGGTGCCATTTTGAGCTGTTTGCCCATTTTTCAAAAAAGCTGGTTTGGCTGTCTCTTTCTATTTTATTTTTAGGAGTTCTTTATATATTATGTTAGATATATGCATTGCATATCTTCTCCTAATCTGTGGCCTGCCTCTTTACTCTTTTTATTATATCTTCTGTTGAACAAAACTATTTATTTTAAAGTGAATTCCAGTGTAGCAATCTTTTCTTGTAGAGCTAATGCTTCTGTGCTCTTTTAAAGAAGTATTCATCTCCACCAAGGTCATAAATATATTGCCTTATATTTTTTTCTGGAAACATAATAGTTTTACATATCACATTTGCAACTATAAACTATCTTAAATTACTCCATGTCTAGTATAGATTCTATTTTAAAGTCCATTTTTATTCATATAAATATAGAATTAGTCCAGCATTATTTATTAAACAATCTTATGCTCACAAGATGGTCATGGCATAAGCAGGCCTGCTTCTGAATTCTTAGTTGCTTTGGTGTTTTAAACTATAACTACATCAAACCACATTGTCTTAACTACTAAAGCTTTACAATACATTGTGAAATCTGGTCATATATATCCTTCATCTTTGTTCTTGTTTAAGATTGCTATGGCTACTCCTGGTCATTTATATTTCCATATAAGTTTAGAATCAATTTTTTAAGTCTAATGAGTGTGTCAAAATGATTAAATCAGATAATCATTTCTATCCACAAGTAAAAAGAGACCCAAGAGATTTCTTTATAAGTGTTTTGGAGGACAATAGGTGGGAAAACACTAAAAGAAAAAGAGAGATGTTTTAGTTTGATATTCTTATATGTAGAACGATGCAGAAGATTTTGGCAAAGTAGCTTTTAAAATATGGCTTACTACCTTTATATGTGTATTAGTTCATTTTCATACTGCTGTAAAGAACTTTCTGAGGCTAGGTAATTTATACGTAATAGAGGTTTAATTGACTCACAGTTCCTCATGGCTGGGGAGGCCTCAGGACACTTACAATCATGGCAAAAGGGGAAGCAGTCACACATTACATGACAGCAGCAAAGATAAAGTATGTGAAGTAGGAACTGCCAAACACCTATAAATCCATCGATCTCATAAGAACTCATTACTATCACACAAACAGAATGGGGGAAACTTCTCCTATGATCCAATCATCTCTCTCCCTCGACATGTGGGAATTACAATTTGAGATAAAATTTGGGTAGGGACACAGAGCCAAACCATATCATTCCACCCCTGCCCCTCCCAAATCTCATGTCTTTTCACATTTCAAAACCAATCATGCCTTCCCAACAAAAACAGAAATTTCTTCCACCAGATATTCTAAATCATCTCTCTCAACTTCAAAGTTCCCCAGCTATCTAGGGCAGGAGCAAAATGCTAATCAAAAAGTCTATTTGATAAAGCATAGCAAAAGTAACCTTTGCTCCAGTTCCTGATAAATTCCTCATCTTAATCTGATGCCACCTCAGCCTGGAGTTTATTGTGCATGTCACTAACAGGATTTTGATCAAAACCATTCAACAAGTCTCTAGGAAGCTCCAAACTTTCTTACATCTTCCTGTCTTCTTCTGAGCTCTCCAAACTATTCCAATATCTGCCCATTACCAAGTTCCAAAGTTTCTTCCACATTTTCAAGTATCTTTTTGACAGTATTTCACTCTCTGCAGTACCCTCTATTTTATTAGTTAATTTCATGCTGCTGTAAAGAAATTCCCAAGACTGGGTAATTTATAAAGAAAAGAGGTTTAATTGACTCACAGTTCCCCATGGATGGGGAGGCCTCAGGAAATTTGCAAGTATGGCAGAAGGGGAAGCAAGTACATCTTACAGGGCACCAAGCATGAGCATGTGAAGGAGGAACCATCAAACACTTATAAAACCATCAAATGTCATAAGATAACAGCATGGGAAAACCACCCTCATAATTCAGTCACCTCCCTGTCTCAACACGTGGGGATTATAGATCCCTCCCTCAAATTGTGGAGATTATAATTTGAGATAAGATTTGGGTAGGGAGACAGAGCCAAACCATATTAATATTCAAACCATAATTTTACGTAAATGATTCCAGTTCTACTGTAGTTCAACTCCATCATAAAGCATTCCCTACATTCCAAGAGCATATATTATCAACTACATGTTATCAACTAGAGCATATACACTGTAGTTTACAAAGCAATTTGTTTTGTGCATATGAGTCTTATTTTTCATGTTAGTTATGAGTAAGATTATGAGTTTCCTAAAGGCAAAGGTCTCTGAGATTTCTTTTTACCCCTCTTGACAAGGTAACCCATAGTACTTAGTGAAATGCTCAAAATATTGAAATAATCAATAAATGCCTCTTGATTGATTGGCCATTGACTGAGAGCCTGTCGACTGTCTGCTATTTAGCTGCCGGCAATTTCTATATATTTCCCTTCTAGCTTTGATGTTGATGTTCATTCAATAGAGACAGATTTCTTTGCAAGTAATGATATTGCCTTTTACATTCTCCTTGAAGGAAGAGTGGTCATCTGTGTTAAAGACCTAGTATTAACACAAGAAACATGGGCTGAAAAAGAAGTTTCCTAATGACAAAATAAAATCTTTGAAGAGATCACAGCAAATAATAATGGAGAAAGCAGTCCACAGGCAATGACACCTTTGGATCGCCTCATACCTAGTCAATCTTCTAATCATACGCTGTAGAATGCTAACCACAAAACAGACATACTGTGATTATCTGTAAACATTAGAGGATATAGCATCGAGTTGTATTGCCTCTACCAGGACTCTAAGCCGTAAACTTGTAAGTACATTAGAAGCCGACACTCTTAGCAGACTTTGCTGAATTGCTGGCAGCATCAACATCTGATCGATATGCATGTTCACCAGCCAAGCTGACTAGTACATCTGTTCTGTGAAGAAACATACATTCTGCCTCTAGTACAATCAGTGTAATTAAAAATTAACATGCATTAATTGTTAGAGCTGATGTAAACAGCTGATGTTCCACTTAGCACTGTCTTCTGTACATATCATTAGGCAAAGCCAAATATTGTTAAGTAAACAGGCAGTGCTTACAAAAAGGAGAGAAATAGAAAACTAATTCCAACTAAATAAACGGACACTGTATTAAAAGTCAAATTAAAATGATTAACCAGAGCCATATTAGGCTGTGGATCTTCAGAGGAAAACAATTATAAAAGTCACATTTAATTATTTGAATCTTATTTTGGTAAATGTATTAGGATCAGTCTGAAATAGAGTCAGTAAGTACATGCATGATACACTAGGATTTCAAATGAGTAGAAAAGAACTCTAGGAAAAGTATTATTCAGGATGATTTATGGCTGAAATATTCTGTGAGAATGCATCATTCACAGCCACTTCAGTAACCAGTGTTCTCTGGGGAAACCCAAATCTGATGTTTAATGTTAAAAGGGGTCTATTTTCTTCTGCATACATCTGCATAACCACTGTCAGTGTTGATGGGAGTTTCAGGCACATACTGAGAAGAGAATATACACCTCACTACTTAAGTCGTGCCTAACTTCTTTTTTAAAATAATGTCATAGCAAAATGATTTCTCCATCTTGATTCGAAACCAAGAAAAGAAAAAATAACCTCCGACAAGCAAATCTGTCCAGTGAGATGCACTCCAGCATAAGTTCACAGAGCAGTTCTGTAGTTACAGATTGCCTGGGGCATTCAGCTGTTTAGGGCCCCAGGCTCTTCCTCCCCTGCTGAGGTTTTCCCTGTAAGTGACTTGCCTGTCACTCTCAAGTCCAACTTAAAAATAGTGTGAATCTAAATTTGGAGAATGATTTCTTAGGTTATTTTCTCATGAAGTTTGACCAAGTTTCAAAGTACTGAAGTCCCAATATGTGTGACGTTTTTGAAAGAAAATAAAAATCACAGGGTACCAGAGTCCGAGGGAGAAATGGATTTATCTAGAAATCACTAGGGAAAACATTGTTACACAATGGTATTCACACAGGTTCAACCCTTTTTTGTTTTTTGTCATAATTACAGCCATTATGAAGAGAATAACTATAAAAATATTCTTAGCATGTAGGCATGAAATAGTGATCCTCCAGTGTAAGTATATAGTAATTTAAGAAAGTGCCAACATTATTTATTCATAATTGTGTTAAATTTGAATATAAACTGAATTCATTCATGTATTAAAAGTTATAAACATGTTAAAACTACTCATAACAAAAAGCATCAGATGTGTCAAGAATCACAGGACTCAAAATGAAGTCTATAAAAGGTAAATAAGTTATGTCAGTATAAGGTATGGATGTAAAAGCTAGCTTATGAGCTTCTAAGTTTTCTGTTTGCTATTCAAAACCACCATCAATCTCCAAGCTTTAAACATAAAAGTTAAAATTTGGTAGTTATAGAATAACTGTTTTTGAAAATTTAAACTGAATTCCTAAAAGATATGATGATTATGATGATGATGAAAATGTCTGATACTTACAAAACAGTATTAATATTGTCTATATTATCCCAGTTTGAAAAACTTCTGCCATGGTAGTAAATATATTTTTCTCTTTTTTAAGAAGGAAAAGTCTATTAAAAACGCTGTTTATAAATGTCCATTTAATCAAAATAATTTGAAAATGATGTTCTAGTTAATTACAAACTAACAAATACCCAATGCATGGATTATTGATTAAGAAATAAGTATAATATGCATTCCATAGAACCTACATTAAATATTAAGTATTACTTTGATTTTTTTCAATTACGCAGAAAATGTTGATGGTCTCATAGTGGTTCATACTCATGAAAATCTCTGAGCAGTAACTCAGGAAGTATTGTAGGCATTGATGGTTTATATCATTAGAATAAATTTGCTTTTCACCTTGAAGATTACATTTTAAAATATTTCTCATATCAGTTGTCTTGATACTTAATATTTGTGTATATTTATATATACGCGTACATATATGTGTACATATGTATGTAAAATTAAATATGTATATACAATTGTATGCATACTTAAATATGTAATTACATACAATGCAAATATAAATTGTAAAAATACGTAATATATACACATGTACACACACACACACACACACACACACACACACACACAATAATTCTGGGAAGTTCTGCCTAATTGCAGTTTCCTGTGAAACATCAGTGTATTCAGAAATTTCCTCAAAGAAGAAAGTGTGATTTTGTAGTATCTTAAATCTCCTCCATTTTGTAGGAGACTTTCATAAATGTAGTAACAACCAAATAAATGATTTTCACAGAAAGGATTGGAGAGTAGAATATAAATATACAAAGAATATTTCTAGCTATAAAAGCTTCATTAATACTAGTGTTTCTTAGAACGTAGTTAATGCTATTAGAATTGATTTATCTCTTAATTATTATTATTTTCTAGCTTATTTTATTTTGGAACACTGCTTTCACTCTCTTTTTCTATGTGGGAACAGGTCAAAGTCTTTTTTCACATTCTATTGTGCTTTCAAATGATGGAATTTTCAGCAAATGCTATGTATAATTAACAGTTAAAAATACATTTGTACTCTAAAATGTTTTATAGCACCTCAATCTACAAACAATTTTGCCAATGAAGTTTAAGAAAATAAAATTAAGAAACTGATATTCTTATTTTTCTGTGTGCAATAAAGCACATCCAATGTCAATATCATAGTTAACCATATTGTCTTTGTATTTATTTCAGAAAAAAATAAAACTCATAGTTATATCTGAATCTTAGTATAATCAGTTTATTGCTAAGGATTATTTTTTTCTTGCTGTAGGATACATCAGACTTTCACTTTTCTCCTCCATTCCTTTATCTAAAACTACAAATATGATGTCTTATGAAACCATAATTCCAAACATAATAATGTATCTTCAGGCTACCAATGTTGTAAAATATTAACCCTCATGGGTTTGCTTTGAGTTTTTATTATTTTTGAGTGGTGGGACTAAATGAGTATAATACAGGAAGTAGGTCCACCCAGTAGAAGGATCCCAAGGCAGCACAGGATATTACACGGTGAGGAGAAGGAGTGTACTAGCTCAGATCTCTCTTCCTTTTCTTCTCACCTCTCCATTGTATATATGTCTCAGGACACATGTACAATGGAGAGGTGAGAAGAAATCAAAGATATATTTTTGTTGTTTTAGCATTTTGATTAGTCAACTAGAAATCAGGTAGCACTATTTATACTGTGAGCACTATATATAAAGTGAGAGGGTCTCTCTACTACTGTTAAAGCGACTCTCAAGATTCTTAAAGAAGCCAAAAGTCTTGAAACAACTGTTAATCTAGTTTGAAATCTCAGAGAAATGCTTTCATTTATATTGCCGAAACAGCAAAGGATAGTGACATGGATGTACTAAGAAAAATGTTGAAAATAGGGAAATTGAAATTAAAATTCAACTTTCAGCCTTCTGTCACCCTGTAAGAAAATTACTGTGCTCATTTTGGAAATATAAAGGAACCAACCAAATGTAATTTGGCTCTTGAAGCTGCCCTCAAGTCCTGCTGTTTCTTGGTTGCTCTCTCTCAAATGCTCTACATTGTAGGGACCACAGGGTCTATTTCCTTCCTCCAATGCTCAGTCTTCCCCTTCCCTCTCAAGAGATGCTGCACCTCCTAATTCATAGCATTTTTAAAAGCCAGGAAGTAAAAACTGCCTTAATATACTGCCACTAAACCTACAAAATCACCTGCAGCTTTATTCTGCTTTCCTCCCTGTTTTGTGAAAATGGAAGTGTTCTCCTTTTGCTAAGGCTATCATTTCTGCTGGCCTCCAGATTCTATCTACCCTTTGTGACTTCTCAGAGAATCTTCCCTACTCATTTTATGGTCTTTCCTTCCTCATAACCACACTTCTGGTGAATGTTCTTTGGACAATAATGTCTCCAGTTTTCACCTCTTACTGATTCCTAAATGTCTTAGTTTGTTTTCTGCTGTTTACAATAAAGTACCTGAAACTATATAACATATGAAGGAAAGGAAATTATTTCTTGCAGTTATAAGGGCTGAGAAATCCAAGATCAAGGGGGCCACATCTGATGATACCCTTATTGTTGATAGGGAATCTCTGAAGAGTCCCAAGGCAGCACAGGATATTACATGGTGAGGAGACTGAGTGTACTAGCTCAGGTGTCTCTTCCTTTTGTTCTATAGCCACCAGTCACACTCCCATCACACCTCATTCATCTATTAACCCAATAATCTCTGAAAAGATTAATTCATTCCTCAGGGCAGAACCTTCATTACCCCATCACCTCTTCAAGGTCTCACCTTTCAATGTTTCCACATTGGGGATTAAGTTTTAATGTAGGATTTGGAGGAGACAAATATTAATAGCCTTCAGCATTAGTTTGCATTTTCAAAGGAACACATACCAAGAAAAGATTTAATGTACATTAAGACATGTCTGGGAAAATATCTGCAACAGAGGAAGGAGAGGGAGCATGAGTAGGTGAGGAAAGCTTTCACACTGTGATGAGGATCCCTGTGAAGGAGAGATTGAAAGAAGAAGGATTGGTTAGGAAGAGTCTCAGACAATAGCACAATTTTAAGATACTGTGTCCAGGAGATGGCACATGGAGTAAAAGATTATTTTGGAGCTGTGATATTTAATGTCTGCCTTGCTGGGTTTCACAATTGCTTAGAGCCTGTTACTCCTTTCTTTCTGTTTATTTCTCCTTTTGGAATAAGAATGTTTAATCTATACCTGTTCTGCCATTGTATTTTAGAAGGAGATAACTTGGCTTTTGGTTTTATAGGCTCATAGTCGGAAAGAGTTTGCCTCAAATCTTAGATGACACTTTGGGCCTTTGTGTTGGTGCCATACCAAATTAAGACTTTGGGGACTATTGGGATGGAATGATTACGTCTTGCATGTAAAAAGGACATGAGTTGTGGGGGAATCATGGAATGTTATGGTTTGGAGGTGCTTTGTCTCTGCCAAAATTCATATTGAAATTTAATTGCCAATATAACAGTGTTGGGAGGTAGAACATTTAAGAGGTGATTAGGTTGTTAAGATAGATTAATGTCTTTCTTGCGAGAATGGGTTACTTCCCACAAGATGAATTAATTCTCGTAGGAATAGATTAGTCCTTGTGAGAGCCAGTTGTTATAAAACAGGTCAGCCTTCTTGTCCTGTCTGTCTCACATGTGCTTTTTCTGTGTGATATCATCCACCATTTTATGATGCAATTAGGAGACCCTTGCCAGACACCAGCACCGTGCTTCCTGAACTACCCAGTCTCCAGGACCATGAGCCAAAATAAAACTCTTTTCTTTACAGATTATGTGGTCTTGGGTATTCTGTTATAACAACAGAAAATGGACTGAGACACGCCCACTGTGTTCAGTCATTGGTTGTAGGCAGCCAATGGTAAATATGAACTCTGCTCCAACAGTGGTGAATCCAGAAGAGCAGCACCTGGAGCTATCATTCAGTTGTCTTCCTCCAGCAGTATGTTTAAGTAGAATATCCTTCTGGCAACATACTGAGCCTCCTCCAGTTCATCAACAGTTACACCCCATCATTAAAATCATTCTCATCGAGCTTCCAATTGATAGAGTCATAAATTTTATTGTCCTATCCACTGCACTTGACACTGCTGACCACTCTCTCTTTAAAATTCTTTTCTCTTGACTTCTATCACACTACATTTTCAATTTTTTTTTGTTTAAAATTTCTATTTCTTATCAGTTTCCTCCTCTGAGAATTATAGTTAAAAATCCACATTTCATTGTTTCCAAAATTGGCAAGTGTCACTATTATGTACCAGGATAAAGGGACAAACTTAACGTTTAACATTGTTTTGATTTTTACATCCTGCTCTGTCACCATTCATACTATACTTAATTGGCACAATGCTTACCATTCTACCCCTCAAATCTCTTAAACTCATTTATTCCTTTCCATCTGCATGTGCTTACCAAAACAGCAAAAACTTTTGCTAAATACATCTTCTACTGTTTTCTTTATCATGAATCTACTCACACTACAGACTGGGTGATCTTGCTAAAATTTAAATCTGATAAATACCAGCATCTTGTTAAAAACTCTTCAAGGTCCTGGAGATAAATTTCAAACTGCTTAATACTGTACTGAAGGCTCTTTAAGAACTGGCCCCTGCCTACCTTTTCATCCTCACCTTTGCCACTTCCCATTAGACTCTGTGTTGAAGTCAAACAACACTTTCTTAAAAGTTGCTCCTCTATGCAATACCCTTTTTTTAGGTCTGGCTGGATCTTTTTTCTTCTAATTTTTCTTCTGACCAACTTTTGTCCAATTTTTTAGTAAACATTTTGGAAACTTTTCCCAAAATTTGGCACCTGTTCTACATGATCTGAAAGTATCCTCTTCTATTACAACTGTACAGCAGTCCTCCCTTATTGACCAGGAACGCATTTCAAGACTCACAGTGGATGCTTGAAACCCCAGATGACAGAAAACCCTATACATATTTTGTATGTGTGTGTGTGTGTGTGTGTGTGTGTGTGTGTGTTTGTGTGTATATATATATATATATATATATATACACAAACACACACACACACACACACACATCTATGATAAAGTTTATTTTATAAATTAGGCACAGTAAGACATTAACAACAATTAATAATTAAAGAGAATAATTATAAAAATGTTGTAATAAAATTTATGTGAATATGGTCGCTCTCTCTCTCTCAAAATATCTATTATTGAATTCACCCTTCTTCATGTGATGATGTGAAATGATAAAGTAGCTACATAATGACATGAAGTGAGGTGAATAACAGTGGCATTTTCACATAGCGTTAGACTACTCTTGACTTTCTGGTGATCCATCAGAAGGAGAATAATCTGCTCTGGGTGATCCTGAATCATTGAACCCTGACGATGTTGGCTGGATGTCAGGAGCAGATGATATTAATTAACTGGGAAGTAGTGTATATAGTGTGGATATACTGGACAAAGGGAAAATTCATGTTCCGGGTGGGAGAAAGTGGGATAGCAAGAGATTTCATCATGCTACTCAAAATGGCTCAGTTTAAAACTTATGAATTATTTACAATTCATTACATTACAATTGTTAATTAAATTTTCCATTTAATGTATTCAGACCACAGTTAACTGCAGGTAATTGAAATCTCAGGTGAAACTGTGGATAAGGGGGCCTACTGTATTGTCACTGACCCATTTCCTTTGCTAGCCATAGGATCCATGAACATTGGAGTCACATCTGTTCTAGTGTTATAATGCTCGAGACATGGTAGATACTCTATCAAAATCCCCAGTGTGCATTTTAGCAGTATGGCCTTGGAAATAACGTCTTTCTTTCGTGTTTCTCAACAAGCATATATTGAATGATTTGATCTGGAAATTAGAACTGCTGATTTGGAGCCTTTATTCTACTATTAATTATCTATGAACTCTTGAGTTAATTGCTCCATACTTCAGTTTCTTCATATCAGGATGTCCCCTGAAAGTGAATGTTGTCCTTCATTGAGTTTTTATCAGAAAAATGTTGCATTTCACTCACTGAACGACCTTCAAGATCCTTCCCAGTTGAAAACATGTTGCCACTGAGGCTACAAACTATTAATATGAGGTAGAAGGCAAGTGTACAGAGTAACATCACTCAGTTCTATTAGTATGTAATTTTTACATAGTCTTCTTTTTTTAATACAACAATTAGTAATTTCTCTCACTATTTCTAGTTGAACTCATACCAACGGGTTGTGTCTCTGTATCTTTAGCCGCAGCTCCCCACTCTTCTCAGTCATCCAGCTTACACTTACTGGCTAATGTTCTAAAGGTCTGTCTACAGTGTCTTAGTTTCTTTCTTCCTCAGTTTTCTCTTCTGAAAAATGGGTATAGTAAAAATACCTATAATTTTTTTATAAATAATTAAATGAGTTTATTTTCTCAAAGTGCCTGACACACAGTAAGCTTTATATAATGCTATCAATTATTATTATGGTATGGAATCAAATCCTTTTTCATTTACCATGCATTGATATTGGGATTAATCATCCATCCTTATGAGTATGAGGTCATGATATGACCTTTCAACTGGTTTGGTTTTTATTTTATTTTTTGTCTCCAGGCCTTTAAGTATTTTTCTAGTTTGCTAGATAACACAAACCTTCCAATTTTGTTTAATAATGTCAGGAGTTTTATTTTGTACTTTTCATAAGCATTTTTTATTACCAAAACAAAACAAGAGAAAAAAATACTAATTCCCTTTCCTTGTTGTTTCCAATTTTTGCCTCCTACAGATTTCTCCTTATACCTCATTATCCTTCTCACTCTTCAGCCTGACTGTGGAGCATCATATAGCTTAAATAAATTATGAAGAGTATTTTAGAGAAACTGGCATTTATAATATATTCTTGTATCTCCACTGCAATGACCATGGGCTCTGATCAATTGAACCCTCCAAATCCATCACAACTTTAAGGCAGAGAGAGTTTCATATCATAAATATTTACTGAAGATCACATGAGAATCATAGTACTCTTGGGGAAAGATATAAACCATGCTTCTGAAAAGCTGTCTCTTAGCATCCGGCCCCACTTAGATGAAACCAGTTCTTCTAAGATGAGAACTACAGTACTTAACATTTCAAGAAAGAAAGAAACAAAAAGGGAAGCTTTTTTTATACTATACCTACTTTGTAGAATTATAGAAATTTAGCAGAAAAGACCAGACATCCCCAGTACTCCCTCCGACTCTAACCTCAGTCTGTCCTTACTTCCATTGCCGCCCCAGGCAATATGGCATGAAAAGGCTCAGCAAGAAATATTCATTTGTAAAAGAAAAACAAATCATTATAGCAACACTCACTGGTCATTCTGTAGCAAATGTGCAATGCTCAGATTTTGTATTTTCCTGAAATAACATGCACATTTTAGGCATGAAATTATGATTGTTTGACTGTGAAATACTGCACCCAAACACCATGTGGCTTTTAGCAGCATATCATCATATCAAGAACTATTTTTACCCTTTGGCGATTTTTCCTGCTTTGGCTCTGAGAGCTAGTCCATACGGTATTTGTATGTGGCATCAGTGGCAAAGATTTTTTAGAAGAGTAGATTTCTTCATTTAAACAGCATCACTGTGTAGTACCATGTACCAATGATAGCACAGATTCTAAACTAGAAATTAAAATAGTGTGATTTCAGGTTAACTGGCAAGAAATGAAGTCAATGAGTATGAACAAGGGAGGAACAAAGATGACAAAGGACTTGGAACATACGTATCTGTTCTTTTTATTTTCCTTAAAAAATGATGTAAGTACATACTAAAGTTTATAATATCAAAAGAATGACAGATTTTTAAAAAATACAGTGTATTCTACATTTTCTCCCCAATAACTCTGAATCCTAGGGACAATGAACTTGTCCGGGATCTCATTTGATAAAATCAGTCAGAAAGACTTACAACTTCCATGTATTTGCTGCCTTTCAGAAGCCTGGGCAGAAGAAAAGAGCAACTTCTTGAAAGATTTAAGCACATATTGGTCCCCTTCCAGGACACAGACATGAAGCCATATAAGAAATATTTTGAAAAGACAACCAAAATTAGCCAAACTCTTTAAACTTTCAAAATGCTTGGAGCAAAAGTCTGTTTTAGTTTAATCCAAATTAGTTTGCAGACTTAACTAGAAAGAGAAGCTACAGGAAAATATGAGCTGGCTTAACGTGTGTGTCTTGTCTATAACTACAAAGTTGGCTTTTGTTTCCTAAAGAGACAAATCTGGTTATGGGGTTTTCCAAACCTGTGATGACATAAAAGTATAGTGCCTGTGATGCTGAGCATGGATTCTTAGATTCAAAAATTCAATTTACATTGAAAGATAAAACAAAATTACACCAATACATTTAAAATTTCTACCACCTCGTTCTTTCTAAGGAAATAGCATCAGAAAAATTAATTACATCAACATTATGTTATACTCACCCAATATCTATTGCTGCTTGAGTTCATGTGTAGATGATTTCAAAGCTGCAGAAATCACTTTTTAAGTTCTACTAGGTTAATCATACATCTCTTTCTCATAGTTACTCTTGCAGTTACCTCTTTGAGTGGCTTCCCAGCACTATTGCATTATAATAAAATGTATCAGAGTTTCTGTATATAAACTGAAGCTCAACTCGTCCATGCAAACTAACTTGTTGCATATGTATTGCAAAGAAATTCCATTTTGTCAGTTGATTTATTGTTGTACCAAAAGAAATAAACTCTTGAACCCCAGGGGGGAAAATTAGGCTCTTTCATTCTACTTACGATATTTCAACATAGGCAAAAAAATAACCAGGCTTATTTTCTCAAGTGAGGAAACTGAAATGAAATCTAAAAAAAAAAAAAAACAAGTAAAAGTAAAGTTTTGGTCAAAATCAATGTTTTTATATAGTTTCAATTGTAAGAATTGCTCTTCTTTCTGACAATGCACAAGCTTCATTTTATGAATTTATCTTTCTAAAAAAGTATTGCTAAATCATTTTTCTTTAAAATATATTACATACATAAAGAAGGAGGGTAGTAGGCTTAAAAAAAAGGAATTAGATGAAGTAATGAATTTCTTTCTAGCTAATTCCTTTAGTGAAATATATGCTTGAGCATTGGATTTGGTTGAAGCAATGTAACTGTCCTTGCTATTTTTTATCCTTGGTGTTTAAAGCTCTATAAAATAATACTAACAGCAGTAGCATCAAAAAAATAATAACCATTATGTAATATTTATATGTTTCTTGCGAAGGCTAAAATAAAGTAACATTTAAATTTCTCAATCTAAAAGTAGTGACTACTATTACCCCATTTTAGAGAAGAGTCTGAGGGTTAGAGATGACAAATAGCTTGTTTCAGATTACAAATTAGCAGATGGCAGTCAGAACTTTCAAGCAATTAATCTGACATTAAAGCTCGTGGATGAATTGAATGACTCACATTCCTGTGTTCTCTTCCTCTTACACAGGAAATCAGCCAATTGGCTACTCAATGAGCTAGATGACTAAAACTGTCTTTATTATTATTTTATTTCAAGTTGTCATTCTTCCCTACCCCTCTCCCCTACCCTCTCACCACCATCTGGGTGGGGAGTCCTGCCATTATAAATGCAAGGATGACTTTCAAAAAGGGTATTTGCATGATTAGCAAAGCTAATAGAAGATTGAGTTACTGTAGCTGATTAACTCTACTATGGTTGTCAAACAAAAGAAAGGAGTAAGGAATTTCAAATGTAAAAAAAAAAAAAATGTCTAAATTAGATTCTCAGTTTCCCAGAATGTGACATATGAAGACTTCTCTAATGAAGAAAACACATTCGTTCTCTGAGCGGTGGTACTTGAAGTTGTTTCAATACGTTATTCAGCTTTATGCTGTGAAGCAACTTACAGTACTCCAATTGTTTACTCACTGAGCTACATGTAAAATGTGTACGTAGGAATGCTTTATAATAAGATATTCAACAAAGTCTGTCTTATTTCACTGCACTGATTAGAAGGGGCAAGCATTTCATTTTGGCACAGTGTGGTGCACTACATCATTTCATCTCGTTTGAAATATTGCTCAGAGTTCGGAATGCCAAGCTTTGAGCAGAGACGAACAATGTGTGTTTTTTTTTTTTTAAATAAAATAACAATAGTGATGATGAGAAGAGAATGAAATAATGCAATTCTTGATTCTGTCAGATGGCAACTAGTTCGGGGGTGGGGAGGGAAGTAAGTCCCATGATGTTGCCATAACAGAATCTAAAAAATAACCTTCCAAGATTACAAAGGAAGCAAAGTTGAAATCTACCCGGTAGGAGTGTGGGTCACCAAAGCACTCGGTGACTAAATGAGAAAGACTCGAAGAAAATGTCTACGAGAAGTGCTACTGGTAAGGAGGAGATAAAAAAGTGCCAGGCAGCCTGGAAATAAACCTGACCTTAATGGTGACCATATTCAAATATAGCAGAAAACCTCCTTGAGCAAAGCTAAGGCAGTAAAGAAAACAAGAAAAAGCTACGTGGAGTCACTTATGCTTATTTTTTATTGGAAATAATGTATTTTTTGGTGACCCTTGAGATGTGCTGCTGTCCACCTATATGAGTTCCAGAATTTGCTCCAAAAAAAATGGACATCGACTCCTTCTTAAATATGGAATGAGTCCATTTATCTGAAGATAAAAGTCACCTTAGAAAATTGTGGTCTATTGCCTCATTCCATCTTATCTTTAGGTGAAGAAAATGAAGTCCAAACAAATTGAATAACTGCTCAATGCCCTGACAATGCCATTAGTGTAATCACTAATGTAATCACTAGTCCATACTGAACTTTGCAGGGTGTGTGTGTGTGTGTGCATGTGCACATCACAGCAAGGAAAATTGTGTTAAAACACAATTTAATCCCTTCATGCTAAACCATTTATTTATATTTTCACACTTCTACAATTTTGAAATATAAGTGCATTTACAATTAATTTGTACATTTAAAGAAACCATTTTTTATTTTTCTTTTATTCTCCTTTTCCCTCCCTCCCTCCCTCCCTTCCTCTCCCTCCCTTCCTTCCTTCTTTCCTTCTTTCTTTCCTTTATCTTCCTTCCTTTCTCACTTTCTGTTTTATTTTCCCCCCACTAAGAAAGCTGCTGTTAAAGCTAGAGATCCCTTTTACATTCTTGTCTCTGTCAGACAAGTAATTCTAGACTGAGATCTAAGCCAGTAACACAGAATATCTAATAAGCAAATCATGATTATGATGGAATTTTCAAGAGAATACCACTACCAGTACAGCTAAAAGTTTTTCATGTTTAATCATTTCAAATCTACTGAAGCATTAGCTATACAATGATTAGAACACATCTTTCCTAACTATAAAATGTTTTCTTCACTCTATCACATTTATCATTTTAATTATTGTTTTCACCCAACAACAATGATTTAAGTCACAAAAAAATATTACGATGTATCTTTCACCTTTAAGCTTCTGGTCAGTACAAAGTAAAATGGAAACTAAGCCAGTATTTTGTAAATTGCATCAGTGTAGGCAATTCATGTTTTATGAAGATAAGACTTTTGTAGAAAGTTGTTCTGAAATTATTACATTTAATTAGTTGCTACAACTATATTTTAATTAATATATTATAGAGCAAACCTGAAAGACTTTTCACACACATTTGCAATAAATCCAGAAAGTGTGGGTAGAGTTTATTTCTATGGGCTGAATTTAAAAGACAATAAAATGAGATCCAGTTAACAAAGTAAACATATGTATCTACTTAGCTATAAAAGTTTGGATTATTTTATTAGTATGTTCATATGCTACAAATTCTTTCTAGAAACTATCTCAGTACAACTTTGTAAGGTGCCTCATTGCATTAGTGGATGAGTGAAGAGGGAAGAAACCAATACTGACCGTTTATTTCTTTTTCTTGTGTATTAGTATTCATATTTTATGAGTGTACACTTCTTTTGAAAATTGCAACTTGTTTGTCTTTCAACCAGTTTAAAGATTAGAACCATATCTTATTTATCGAATTTTTAATTAGTATGAGACTGGTTTTTGAGCAGTTTTAGGGGAAATAATAATCTCTTTTTTCCCAATTCCAACAGATAAGCATACTATTGAGTTACTAAAATGCCAGTGCTAATTGATAAATCCAAATACTCTTGATCCAAGAAAAGGTACAACATTGAAATACTTGCAAAAGTTTATATTCCTTCTAAAGAGAAATCTCTACCTAAGAATTTTTTAGATTAGGTATGTGATGCAACTTTCATGACCGTAAGTTATCTGTTTGCTTGCTTTTTGTTGCAGATTCAAAGAAACAATATAATTGCAACCACTCTGTACTTATCAGACACCTCTTTTCTCCAAACAGTCTTACAAATGAAACAATACAGATCTATTAGTGTAATTATCGCATAAGGTCATTTACCACTTTATAATTGCTGCAGGTTGTGAATGATGTATGAAATGAAAGCATCTGCAGTGCAAATAGAACATAGGCAAGAATGTGTCGTGTGCTAATTAGGTAACCATCTCATGATAAGACCCTAGGGAAACACAGAATGGCAAAATCCCACAGTGCTCTGCAGTCGCAAGACAACAAAACATTCCTAAGGAGTTCAAAAATATATCCATTATTAAGTATAATCCTTTCCTCTCCTCAGACTCTCTGAGGTCTGTTCTCTGCGTGCATACAACCCTTCTGTCTCCTTCATCCTGTGCAATGCTAATCAAGCCCTGACAGTCAAGAACCATTTGACTGTTGTGAGAATTGCTCTCTTTATTCATGTTAAAAATTGAGGAATCAATCTTTTATTTGAAGAGTCTTGATAAGTTTCGGTATTTTACTGTGTTTTCCTGGCCCTTTCTATTGGCCTTTTTGTTTCAAGAATGGCACATTATGGAATAAGGATGTGAAGGCTCAGTCACGATAGGGGACTGCTGGGAAGGGAAGAGCATGGTCCCTTTAAATGACACGGAAGAGGAGAAGGGAAGTGCTGAGTAGAAAAAGGCGGTCCCTGGCTAGGGCTCCGCCCCCACGGCCCTGGGTGAGGACAGGAATTTTCTGCCCAAATGTTTGCATTTTCCAAGTCCACCCTGACCTGCCACGCCCGCATCATGGGCCTTTAAAAACCTGAGACCCTAGCAAGCAGACACACAAACGTTGTGAGGGACACATTAGCAGAAGAAAACACAAGCATCTGGTCTTGGAGAGCACGCCTAGTGGAAGAACATGCTGGCAGCCACTGGTCAGCCTGACGGCAGGCCATCCACCAACAGGGCAAGGCAGAATTTGGCCAGAGCAGTCCACTAGGTGTCCCCACTCTAGGGGAAAACTACCTTTTGGCTCCCCCATCTGCTGAGAGTGACTTCTATTCAATAAAACCTTGCACTCATTCTCCAAGCCCACCTGTGATCCGCTTCTTCAGTTATACCAAGGCAAAAAACACTGGAATACAGAATTCCTTCTGTTCTTGTGATAAGGAAGGCAGTCTAGTTGAGCTGGTTAACACAAGCTGCCCATAGACGGAAAACTAAGAGAGAACCCTGTAACACACGCCCACTGGGACTTCAGGAGCTGTAAATATTCACCCCTATACACTGCTATGGGGTTGGAGCCCTACAGCCTGCCTGTCTGTATGCTCCCCTAGAGGTTTGAGCAGTGAGGCACCGAAGAAGTGAGGCACAAGCCCATTGCACGCCCTGTGAGGAGGACACAGAAACCTTCCTGTTTCAATTATAGCCTCAACTTAGCTTGAAGTTCATGTTACTTAAAGCAAAACCTGTCTTTCTTTATGCAGCAATCTAACAAATTTAGATAAAACAAAATACGTAGGACCTCCCAAAAATGTGTAACCGGAGTTCTTAATTCTTAAATATCCAGCTGAATATTTTATGTGGGTAAATGACAAATTTCAAGTGTCTAACCGAAACTGAGCACCTGACACCAAATACATTGAACAATTTGACCAAATTAACCAATTAGATGTTCTTTCTTCTCTGCTTTCACAATGCACTACCTGAAAATATTTGTTTAATTTCCAGCTGTCCCCATTTGGGTAGAGATTATTTAATTCTATAAAGTTACCTACCAAAATGCATAATCTATACATTCTGGATACCAACAATTGCAATTACTTTCTTTTTTATGTGTCTGTTTGCTATTAATATAATATTTTCCCCATATCTTGCTTTCTTCTTGAGTGCAACATGATGTACTTTTTATGATGTCACTGTCACTTCCCATTGCCACTCCAGTACAATAGAGTTACTATGAACTTGTCTTTAGTGACAGCATTTGACCTTGTAGTTAGCTTCTTGCCTATTTACTGCTATTTGTTACTCATATGTGTTACTAATAAAATGTATCTACATGCTTCACACAACAGATTCAAGATTCTTTGGTAAACTACTCTAGTCTGGAACTTTTGTCTATGTTGAATTTTTTTCTGCCAATCTTCGAATTGATGAGCTCTTTGTCTCGATAAATTTTCTCTAGATTCTTGCTACTTCATAGCTACTTAAATAAGCAGAACTTAATGCTTACTGCATTTTATTCTGTGGCATCAGTTTTTAGATTATGAATGCAGTTTCCTAAATGCTGGTTGTTTATGCAGACAGGGTAAACAATTCTAAACTACATTTTTTAAATGTCTGCTAAAAGGGTTAGTCAGTTTTTTAATTAAAAAATACGTATTGCATACCTACTATGTGACAGAAATAGATATAAATTCTTGGACATAGGGGAAGAAGGAGAGAATGTCATTATTATCACAGAGTTTGCACTGCAGGTGGAAGAAACCAACACACAAACAAGAAGATTCTCAGGTAGTTGTAAGTATTTGGTAGAAAATTACGAGTGCAATGTGATAGTGAATGCAAATTTAGACTGAGGATTTAAGAAGGTATCTCTGAGGATGCGATATTTATGCAAAGATCTGAATGACACAAAGGAGCTAGCCGTGATAAAATCTATGGGAAGAACATTGCAAGTCAAAGGAAGAGTAAGTGAAAAGGTCAAAAGGCAGAAATAAGCTTAGTTCCCTTAGAAGTTTCTAGAAGGTCTTAAGTCTGGAAATACGCATACAGTGTAGCATTTTAAAATATATTTCAGTCTACAGTGGGAAGAATTAAAGAATCAAGGAATGAACAACAGGATTGTTAATTGTTGCAGTAGTCCAAGAAAGATATGGTGGCTTGAACCAGGGAAGATGGAAATAATTGAATGCATTTGTAATATATCTTGCAGGTAGGATTTACCAAGCAAGCTTATTGAAGAGATGACAAGAGAACTAATAAGAGTAATAAAGAATAATTTCAAGAATTTTGATGACAAACAGGTAGATGTGAGTTCATTTACACAGACAGGAAAGAATAGGAGAGGAATCTGTTCTTTGAGGAGGGGGAATGAAATTTCTGCTCAGAACATATTTTGACTTATAAAGCCTTAGAGTTATGCCTGTAGGAATGCAAAATTAGCACTGGAGATAAATTTGAGTTTCAATTAAGTCCTGAGACTAAAAAAAGTTGCCCAAGGAGTTTATCTAGACAGAAAAGATAAAAGAGAGCAGATCCATGCCCCAGTGGCCCTCCAGTGTTAGGACAGAAAGCAAACAAAAGAGAAATAAAGAGAAATAGAAAATACTATGATATCATGGTATCCCTGAGGCCAATTTTAAAAAAACCATTTCAAGAAAGAAGGAAAAGTTTGTTATGTTGAATGCTTGGGAGAGGTTCAGAAAATGACAGCGAAGTGACAACTTGATTTGGAACACGGATTTATTTATGACCCTGATAAGGACAATTGGAGTAGAGTGATGGACACTAAAGTCCAGCGAGGTTGTGTTGAAAAGAGAATATATGGAAAATAAGTGATTTTAATCAATCATTTTAATAAAGACTTTCTGCAAAGTTGAATGGGGAAATGGGATAGAAGTTGAACAGCTGTATAGGTAAGGGACCCTTTGCCATTCAGGGTATTGCATGTATTTGTGTGCTAATAGAAGAGATCCATAAAGGGTGAAATTGATGATGCTGGCGAGAGACAGGACTGACCTTTATGACATCTTGTGAGTTCTATAACTTTTTGCCACTTTCACTAGCTAAACCTTAATTTATGCTAGTTTAAAACTTTAGTTTCCACTTGATTCAAGAGAAGGATTTGTCTTTTCCTTTTTCTGGTTACTTGAAGGACATAAAGAATTTGTAGCAATGGGACTGGTATCTGGGTTTTCCTATTAGGCTTGCTTCTTCTTTGGGGTCTGGCACCTCTGAGATTATAGGCAAGGAGGAGAGTAGGTAGAAAGGAGCTGCATGTTTGTTTGGAGCTATCCCTGGTTTTCTTATAGATCTTTAATTCATAGAAGGTTTTCTTGAAAATGGTATTTAGCTTTACCCCAAGACTCTGCCACACAGGAGGACTTCAGAGAGGGGAAGCCCTGGATTCCTTCACACCTGGTGATTCTCCATATCTACACTCACTCTCTAGGAAAGCTTCACTTCATTTGAGCTGCCCAAGGTAACTTCCCTCTCCTCTCACCTCTCACCTCCCACACAGAGAGCCATAGAAACTGACAAGTTTTTCCTCTTACAGTCTAAGAGCTGAGGATAAGTAAGCTGACTTGGATTTGCTCCCATCTTCTTCATAGGCATAATACATTATATTTGCCTTCAGAAATAGCCAGATAAGAAGCAGGGACCAGGTCCAAGTTCAGTTCTCCTTTGGTCATCAGGTAATGTATCTCAACTCTCCCTCTTCCAAGAGTATTTGTGCTTCAGTGGACATAAAAAAAAAGAACTATAAATTTTAAAGCTTAACAGGTATTCAGCCAGGTAGGTAGATTTTCAGATTTTCCTCTTCTTTTGGGCACCTGCAATCTCCATGAATGATTCTCCAAAAATCCACTGTTCTTTTTCACTTGGCTTGCTTGGAGAGAACTACTTTACCATATAAATGATGCGCTTTTAGAAAAATTCATCTTCATTCTCTCCAATCATCTCAGAAAGACTGCAGAAGAAGGTAGGATAGTGGTTCAGTGCCAATAGTACCAGAAGAATATAGCCAGAAAATGAGCAAGTTTACTGATAAAATTGTTTGAAGCTTGCTTCTGTGGCTATTTGTGTGCAAAGATACCTGACTAAGAGAGCAAATGGGTACTAAAATCTAGTCTGTTTAGTGCTCATGAAACAGGTGATGGAGCAGAGCTACAGCTGTCCAAGGGATGGGTCCTCTAATTCACTGTAGGTAAGTATGAGTTAGTGCTCTCATGGTTACAATTTTTCTTTTCATCCATGGGTCAATAGCATATTTCAAAGCAATACGAAACATCTCAATCAAAATCCCCTTATACTATGTATATCCATACTCATATCAAGCCATTCTGAAAAGTCTACTTTAAATATCATTTAGCATTGGAATGGAATTAACCTGTAAATAAATAAACCTTCCTCCATTCAACTGAAACTGATTCTTTCTAATATTTGAAAACTTATATTATTGAAAAATACTAATAACAACAAAAAAAATAGACATTTATAAGACTCAGGCAGAGGTGGGTAGAAACTCCAGTTCTGATATTTACTTACTAGATTACCTTGTACTCTTAACTCTTTAGAATTTTAGTGTGTTCAAGTATAAAATGAAGCCCTTAATGCTTATTTCATGAGATTAATTTGAGGCTTAGTGAAATAATTATGTAAAATATCTAGTATAATGTCTGGCAAATATGATGCACGTATAATAAATGATGAATATTTTTATTAACACTCACTCTATTTTTTTTTATGATTTTTTTTATATATACTTTTTATTGCATTTTAGGTTTGAGGGTACATGTGAAGAACACGCAAGATTGTTACATAGGAACACACATGGCAGTGTGATTTGCTGCCTTCCTCCCCATCACCAATATCTGGTATTTCTCCCCATGCTATCCCTCCCCAACTCCCCACCCCCTGCTGTCCCTCCCCTTTTTCCCCCCCGACAGACCCCAGTGTGAGATGCTCCCCTCCCTGTGTCCATGTGTTCTCATTGTTCAACACCCGTCTATGAGTGAGAATATGCGGTGTTTGGTTTTCTGTTCCTGTGTCAGTTTGCTGAGAATGAT
>PVKV010013821.1:14659-59941 GCA_004027835.1 Alouatta palliata | reverse complement strand
AAAAAAAAAAAAAAAAAAAAAAAAAATTAGCCAGGTGTGGTGACAGTGCCTATAGTCCCAGCTACTCAGGAAGCTAAAGTGGGAGGATCACTTGAACCTGGAAGGTCAAGGTTGCAGTGAGTCCTGATTATGCCACTGCACTCCAGTCTGGGCAACAGAGGGAGACCCTATGTCAAAAAGAAAATAAACTGTTGTATCTATGTCTTCCTATCAAATTCTATTAATTTGAACTTAGGACTCTTTTCATCAAATCCTGTATTTACACCATCAAAAAATAATTTATTTGATGGAATGAAACCACTGTGAGTCCCCTGTGGTTCTAAGATGTAGCGCCTTTTCTTTTTTTTTTGAGACAAAGCCTTTCTTTGTCCACCAGGCTGGAGTTCAATGACATGATCTTGGCTCACTGTAACCTCTGCCTCCCAGGTTCAAGCAATTCTTCTGCCTCAGCCTCCCAAGAACTGGGTGCATGCCTCTATACTCAACTAATTTTAGTATTTTTAGTAGAGACGGGGTTTCACCATATTGGCCGGGCTGGTCTTGAACTCCTGACCTCGTGATCCGCCTACCTCGGCCTCCCAAAGTGCTGGGATTACAGGCCTGAGCCACCAAGTCCAGCCAATACAGCACCTTTTTTTTTTTTTTTCAAGAGCACAAATTCACATTTATTTATTGACTTTTCATTAGTTTAAATCCTTGAGGGGCACAGCCATCACTCGGATTCTGTGTCCAATGGCCTTAGCAGGAAGGTTGCTTTGGAAGTCGGCGGGAACCATGCCACAGTTTCCATGGGCCCGAGTTACCTTTCCCCAGATTACTCTGGTTGTGTTTGGTTTGCCACCAGGAGTCACTGTGTTGTTCTTTGCTTTGTATACATAAGCACATCTCTTGCCCAAATAGAATTCTGTTTCATCTCAGGCATAAACACCTTCAATTTTAAGAAGAGCTGTGTGCTCCCTTTGGTTCCGGAGACCCCGCTTATAGCCAGCAAAAATAGCCTTGGACCACAGCCTCCCAGACATAGTTCCTTTTATAAGTCCTGTTCCCAGCAGGCCTCCAAATTTCAGCTGATACGGCACCTTTTAACACAGGTGCTTGTCCTGTGCACCCTGGTCTCTGGTTTAATAACAACTCGTCACTTAAGCCCTGGGGTCTGAGAAAAGGAGACAGTGTGAGCAGCTCTGATAGAGGAGGATCAACCCAGGCTCTGACCTTTCCAGAGCTTTCCCCCAGCTCTGCCCTGCCCCCTCCTCCCTGGGGTGCCTCCTGGTGTCCCCTCACCCTCGGGGTGACAGGGGTGCTGTGCACTCCCTTGTGGTTTATCCTGCAGAGGAAATTTGGTCTTTCCCAGGTTTATTCTGTGTCGCTGCAGTCCATTCTCCACAGAAACTGAGTTTCTATCTCAGTGAGGGACCTCCATGTGCTCATGTAGCACCAAAGGCCTTTTCATTTTTGATTATCAATTTAATAGCTTTTCCACAATAAGAGTTGGAAAGACTAACAAAAACTTAAGTCATATTTCTTCTGATTATGAAAATAATCTGGCCAGGCACTGTGGCTCACACATGTAATCCCAGCCCTTAGGGAGGCAGAGACGGGCAGATCATGAGGTGAGGAGATTCACACCATGCTGGTCAATATGGTGAAACCCGGTATCTACTAAAATACAAAATGAAAATTAGCTGGGTGTGCTGGCACGCACCTGTACTCCCAGCTACTCAGGAGGCTGAGGCAGGGAAATCGCTTGAACTCGGGAGGTTGTAGTGAGTGGAGATCGTGCCACTGGACTCCGGCCTGGTGACAGAGTAAGATTCTGTCTCAAAAACAAACAAACAAATAAATAAAAATCTTAGGGCAGGTGCAGTGGCTCACACCTGTAATCCCAACACTTTGGGAGGTCGAGGCAGGCAGATCATTTGAAGCCAGGAATTCAAGACAGTCCTGGCCAACACGGTGAAACCTCATCTCTACTAAAAATACAAAAATTAGCCAGGTATGGTGACACACACCTGTAATTCCAGCTACTTGGGAGGTTGAGGCAGGAGCCTGGGTGGTGGAGGTTGCAGTGAGCCGAGATGGCCCCCACTGCACTCCAGCCTTGGTGAATGAGTGAGACTTTGTTTCAGAAAAAAAAAAAAAAAAGAAAAGAAAAGTAATCTTAGTTTTAGAAGATTTGGAAAATCCAAGGAAAGCAGAAGAAAAATAATAAAATTATCTGTTAGTTCACGTCTGGGAGGAATTGTTAGGATTTTGTGGTAGACTCCTCTTGGATTTCTATTTAGTCATATGTGACAAGGCATACTTTACTAAGATGAGAATGTACTGAAGATTTTGTTCTAATCTTCCTTTTCACCTAAATGTATTATCAGTATTTTATCATATCAGTCATTTTTTTCTACCATGTTTTGTTATTTACTTATTATTTTTTTTGAGACAGGATCTTACTCCGTCACCCAGGTTGGAGTGCAGTGGCATAATCATAGCTCACTGCAGCCTCGAGCTCCTGGGCTCAAACGATCCTCCCACTTCAGCCTCCCAAGTAGCTGGGACCACAGGTGCATGCTGCCATGATCAGCTAATTTGCTTAAAATTGTTTTCTAGAGAGAGGATCTCCCTATGTTGCCTAGGCTGATCTCAAACCCTTGGGCTCACGTAATTCTTCCACTGTGGCCTCCCAAAGTGCTGGGGTTATAGGTGTGAGCCACTGTGTCTGGCCTTGTACCATGGTTTTAGAGGATGTATATATTTACTTTATATGTTAGGGAATTGTAGATGTTTAGGTATTGAAGAAGTGAGTTAATGTGGAAAATAATAAAATGTGATATATGTCTAAACACTTTATTTTAAATTAAAAAACAGTATGTATATATATTTTGAGATGGAGTCTCACTCTGTCACCCAGGCTGGAGTGCAGAGGCGCAATCTCAGCTCACTGTAACCTCCACCTCACAGGTTCAAGTGATTCTCCTCCCTCAGCCTCCTGAGCAGCTGGGATTACAGGTGCCTGCCACCACGCCCGGCTAATTTTTGTACTTTTGGTAGAGACAGAGTTTCACCATATTGGCCAGGCTGGTCTCAAACTCCTGACCTCCTGTTCCGCCCACCTCTGCCTCCCAAAGTTCGGGGATTACAGGAGTGAGCCACTGTGCCTGGCCCTAAACAACAGCATATTAACTTTGCAATGTCTCTTTTTTTTTTTTTTTTGAGATAGAGTCTTACTGTGTTGTTCAGGCTGGAGTGCATGAAGTGCAGTGGGGCAGTGTCGGGCAAATTCACCATCAACTTCCTGGGCTGGAATAATCCTCCCATCTCAGCCTCCCTACTAGATGGGACTACAGGTGTGAGCCACCTCGCCCTGTCTCATTTTGCAATCTTTTGGCTACAGGTGTAAAGCCCATTTTTGGAGAGTGGATCCACTTTTTCCAGTTTCTTGTCTAAACCATCCCTGTTATATCCAGTTTTGATTTCTATAGAATGGATGAATAAGGACAAAACATAAGAGACCTTTTTTTTTTTTTTTTTTTTTTTGAGATGGGGTTTTTCTCTTGTTGCCCAGGCTGGAGTGCAATGGAGAGAGATCTCGGCTTGCTGTACAACCTTTGCCTCCTGGGTTCAAGCAATTCTCCTGCCTCAGCCTTGTG
The DNA here is from genome assembly GCA_004027835.1 of Alouatta palliata. NCBI lineage: Eukaryota > Metazoa > Chordata > Mammalia > Primates > Atelidae > Alouatta > Alouatta palliata. The sequence continues at coordinate 56,300 of PVKV010013821.1, read as the reverse complement.
AGTAGCTGGGATTATAGACACACACCACCATGCCTGGCTAATTTTTGTATTTTTAGTAGAGACAGGGTTTCACCATGTTGGCCAGGCTGGTCTCAAACTTCTGACCTTCGGTGATCTGCCTCCCTCAGCTTCCCAAAGTGCTGGGATTACTGGTGTGAGCCACAGTGCCTGGCTCAGAATGTAAAAGAACTTTAAAGACACTTAATACAACCTCCTAAATCAGGTGCAAATGTTTCCAGGCTAGGCCAGGTGTGGTGACTCATACCTGTAATTCCAATACTTTGGGAGGCTGACAGGAGGATCACTTGAGGCGTGGAGTTGGACATCAGCCTTTTCGACAAAGCAAGATCCCCACCTTTATTTTTAAAGAAAGAAAAATTTCCAGCCTTTTTTTTTTTTTTTTTGAGATGGAGTCTCACTGTCATCCAGGCTGGAGAATAGTGGCATGATCTCGGCTCACTGCAACTTCTGCCTCTGGGTTCAAGCAATTCTCTTAATCCAGCCTCCCAAGTAGTTGGAACTACAAGGGTGTACACCACGCCTGGCTACTTTACTTACTTATTTTTATTTTTTATCAGGGGAAAGCACAGTCCCCCACTACCACAAATTATACAGTCCAGTTTCCCACATTTGGGGAAATCGCAGGGGTCAGCACATCCAGAGCGCAATGGATGAGCCTCGCCCATGTTTATAAAGTGTTGCTCAGAGAGAATTGGCAACAGTAGCTTAGAGTGCAAATGAGGTTGACCCAGATGGCCTGGGGGTCGGTATTGTCTGAATTTGATACCGGAATTGATGACCCCTCACCGCAGGCACCTTCCATTCAAATGATCATAGTTAATGGGATATAGACAACTACTAAGGAATCTGTAACTTTGTATACAGCACTGGGCCCTGAAAAGATTCATTGTTTAGTGAATATTTATGGTTGGCTGAGATTCCTGCAAAAGCCTAACTCTGCTACAGTGTTCTCAGGTGACTGCCAATTATGACTTTAAAGTTCATGTACAGGTCACAAACTCTATTCACTGGTGCTACAGATAATTTTAAGAATTCAAGGCTCGGCTTGATGGCTCACACCTGCAATTCCCACGTTTTGGGAGACCTAAGCAGAAAGATCGTTTGAGTCCTGGAGCTCCAGACCAGCCTGGGCAACATAGGGAGATTTCATTTCCACACACAAAAAATAAAAATAAAATAAAAAAGAAAAGAAAAAAAAAAAATAGCCAGGTGTGATGATAGCGTCTGTAGTCCCAGCTACTCAGGAAGCTAAAGTGGGAGGATCACTTGAACCTGGGAGGTCGAGGTTGCAGTGAGTCCTGATTATGCCACTGCACTCCAGTCTGGGCAACAGAGGGAGACCCTATATCAAAAAGAAAATAAACTGTTGTATCTATGTCTTCCTATCAAATTCACTTATTTGAACTTAGGACTATTTTCATCAAATCCTGTATTTACACTATTCAAAAATAATTTATTTAATGGAATGAAACCACTGTGAGTCACCTGTGGTTCTAACATACAGTCTTGCTTTGTCCACTAGGCTGGAGTTCAATGGCATGATCTCGGCTCACTGCAAACTCTGCCTCCCGGGTTCAAGCAATTCTTCTGCCTCAACCTCCCAAGAACTGGGCACGAACCTCTATGCTCAGCTAACTTTTGTATTTTTAGTAGAGACCACATTGGCCAGGCTGGTCTTGAACTCCTGACCTCGTGATCTGCCTACTTCGGCCACCAAAAGTGCTGGGATTACAGGCGTGAGCCACCGAGTCCAGCCAATACAGCACCTTTTAATACAGGTGCTTGTCCTGTGCACCCTGGTCTCTGGTTCAATAACAACTCGTCACTTAAGCCCTGGGGTCTGAGAAAAGGAGACAGTGTGAGCAGCTCTGATAGAGGAGGAGCAGAAAGAGTCAGAAATCTGAACAGGATCAACCCAGGCTCTGACCTTTCCAGAGCTTTCCCCCAGCTCTGCCCTGCCCCCTCCTCCCTGGGGTGCCTCCTGGTGTCCCCTCACCCTCGGGTGACAGGGGTGCTGTGCACTCCCTTGTGGTTTATCCTGCAGAGGAAATTTGGTCTTTCCCAGGTTTATTCTGTGTCGCTGCAGTCCATTCTCCACAGAAACTGAGTTTCTATCTCAGTGAGGGACCTCCATGTGCTCATGTAGCACCAAAGGCCTTTTCTATCACAATCACGTTTTTGATTATCAATTTAGTAGCATTTCCACATGAACAGCTGGAAAGACTAACAAAAACTTAAGTAATATTTCTTCTGAGTATAAAAATAATCTTAGGCCAGTTGCAGTGGCTCACCCTGGAATCCTAGCACTTTGGGGAGCTGAGGCTGGCAGATTACTTCAGGCCAGAAGTTCAAGACCAGCCTGGCCAGCATGGTGAAATTTCATCTCTACTAAAATTACAAAAATTAACTGAGGGTGGTGGCGCATGCCTGTAATCTCAGCTACTTGGAAGGTTGAGGCAGGAGAATCACTTGAACCTGGGAGGAAGTGATTGCAGTGAGCTGAGATCTCACCACTGCATTCCAGCATGGGTGACAGTGAGACTATTTTTTTTTAAAAAGGAATAAATGAAAGTAATCTTAGTTTTAGAAGATTTGGAAAATCCTTGGAAAGCAAAAGGAAGAAAACAAAATTATCTGTTAGTTCATGTCTTGGAGGAATCGTTAGGATTTTGTGGTAGACTCCTCTTGGATCTCTGTGTAGTCATATGTGACAAGGCATACTTTACTAAGATGTGACTGTACTGCACATTTTGTTCTAACCTGCCTTTTCACTTAATTGTATTATCAGTATTTTAGCATATCAGTCATTCTTTCTATTGTGGTTTTTGTTTTATTCATCGCTTATTTTTTTCTTTAATTTTAATATTATTTATTTATATTTTATTATACTTTAAGTTCTGGGGTACATTTGAGATGGAGTCTTGCTCTGTTGCCCATGCTGCAGTGCGCTGGGTACAATCTGGGCTCACTGTAACCTCTGTCTCCCAGGTTCAAGCCATTCTTCTGCCTTAGCCTGTGGAGTAGCTGGACCATAGGTACCCACCATTATGCCCAGCTAATTTTTGTGTTTTTAGTAGAGATGTGGTTTCACCATGTTAGCCAGGCTAGTCTTGATCTCCTGACCTCAGGTGATCTGCCTGCCTTGGCCTGCCAGAGTGCTGGGATTACAGGTGTGAGCCACCGCGCCTAGCCTCATTTTTTTTTTTTTTTGAGACAAAATCTCACTCTGTCACCCAGTCTGGAGTGCAGTGGTACACTCATAGCTCACTGCAGCCTCAAGCTCCTAGGTTCAAGTGATCCTCCCACTTCAGCCTTCCAAGTAGCTAGGTGCCATGATCACTTCAGCCTCCCACAGGTGCATGCCGCCATGATCAGCTAATTTACTTAAAATTGTTTTGTAGAGACAGGATGTCCCTACGTCACCTAGGCTGGTCTCAAACTCTTGGGCTCACATAATCCTGCCACCGTGGCCTCCCAAAGTGCTGGAATTACAGGTGTGAGCCACTGTGCCTGGTCTTGTACCATGTTTTTAGCAGCTGTATGTATTTATTTTATATGCTAGGGAACCATTGATGTTTAGTTATTGAAGAAGTGAGTTAATGTGGAAAATAATAAAATATGATATATATATCTAAATACTTTATTTTAAATTTAAACAACAGTATATTTATTCACTTTGCAATATTTTGTCTTTTTTTTTTCTTTGAGATAGGCTTACTGTGTCGTTCAGGCTGGAGTGCATGAAGTGCAGTGGGGCAGTCTCGGGTGAATTCACCATCAACCTCCTGGGCTGGAATAATCCTCCCATCTCAGCCTCCCTACTAGATGGGACTACAGGTGCATTGTTTTAAAATATTTTGTAGAGATGAGGATTTGCCATGTTACCCAGGCTGGTCTCGAATACCTGAACTCAAGTGATCTGCTTGCCTTAGCCTCCAAAAGTGCTGGAATAATAGGTGTGAGCCACCTCGCCCTGTCTCACTTTGCAATCTTTTGGCTACAGGCATAAAGCCCATTCTTGGAGAGAGGGTCCACTTATTCCAGTTTCTTGTCTAAACCATCCCTGTAATATCCAGTTTTGATTTCTATAGAATGGATGAATAAGGGCAGAACGTAAAAGAATTTTTTTTTTTTGAGACAGAGTTTTGCTCTTGTTGCCCAGGTTAGAGTGCAAAGGAGAGAGATCTCGGCTCACTGAACAGACTCTGCCTCCTGGGTTCAAGGGATTCTCCTGCCTCAGCCTCCTGAGTAGCTGGGATTACAGATGCACACCACCATGCCTGGCTAATTTTTGTGTTTTTAATAGAAATGTGGTTTCACCATGTTGGCCAGGCTGGTCTCGAACTTCTGACCTTAGGTGATCTGCCTCCCTCAGCTTCCCAAAGTGCTGGGATTACTGGCGTGAGCCACAGCACCTGGCTCAGAATGTAAAAGAACGTTAAAGACGCTTAATACAACCTCCTAGATCAGGTGCAAATGTTTCCAGGCTAGGCCAGGTGTGGTGGCTCATATCTGTAATCACAGCACTTTTGGAGGGTGACAGGAGGATCATTTCAGGTGAGGAGTTGGACTCCAGCCTGGTCAACAAAGCAAGACCCTCATCTTTATTTTTAAAGGAAGAAAAATTTCCAGACTTTTTTTTTTTTTAATATGGAGTCTTGGTCCAGGCTGGAGTGCAGTGGTGTGATGTCAGCTCATTGCAACCTCTGCCCCCAGGGTTCAAGCAAATCTCCTGCCTCAGCTTCCCAAGTAGTTGGATTTTTAGTAGAGACAGGGTTTCACCATGTTGACCAGGCTGGTCTCCAATGCCTGACCTCAAGTGAACCACCCTTCTTAGCCTCCCAAAGTGCTGGGATTACAGGCATGAGCCACTGCACCCAGCCTCAGGTATATCTGTTTTAAAAAGCTCTTCACTCTTGATATTTATTTATTTATTGGAGATGGGGTCTCACTCTGTCACCCAGGCTGGAGTGCAGTGGCACAATCTCGGCTCACTGCAAACTCTGCTTCCTGGGTTCAAGTGATTCTTGGGCCTCAGCCTCCCGAATACTGGAGTTACGGGCCTATGCCACCACACTCAGCGAATTTTTGTATTTTTTTTAGTAAAGACCGAGTTTCTCCATGTTAGGCAGTCTGGTCTCAACCTCCTGACCTCAAGTAATCCACCCACCTCAGCCTCCCAAAGTGCTGGGGTTACAGGCATGAGCCACCCCACCCAGCCTATTCCTGGTAATATTATTATTATTATTTGAGACGGAGTGTCAATCTGTTGCCCAGGCTGGAGTGCATTGGTGCGATCTTGGGTCACTGCAACCTCTGCCTCCCAGATTCAAGCGATTCTCCTGCCTTAGCTTCCTGAGTAGCTGGGATTATAGGCATGTGCCACCACGCCTGGCTAATTTTTTGTACTTCTCATAGAGACGGGGTTTCACCATGTTAGCTAGGATGGCAGTGATTTTCTGACCTCGTTCGTGATCCACCTGCCTTGGCTTCCCAAAGTGCTGGGATAATAGGTGTGAGCCACCACGCCTGGCCTCCAGGCATTTAATGACAAATTCAGCTGGCATAAATGGGTGTTTAGAATGAATGTGGCTGAGTCTTAGGCAGCATGGTGTTGAATTTTTCACACAGATGCACAGATTATCCAAGAGTCTTGTCAACCACCAGTGTTTTATGGAAGAGTGGAGAATGTCAGTCAATTTGGCCAATCAGGTAGTGGAGTTAGGAGAGTGTCTGCCCTGTCCACTGTGTGGGTGTGCCCAAAACTGTCTACTTTCTTGTGGCTGGACATTCCAGTGGTTTACAGTTTAGTTTTCTCAACTGTGCACGGTCATGATGATCCTTAGGATGAATTCCTGCAGGTGTAATTCTGCTATGTATGGACTTAAATGTACACGCCCACACACGTACTATGTCTTTGAGACACAATACCAGATAGCCAAAAAGTCTGTGGCAGATTTCATTAGATTGGAGGACAGCATCCATTTTCATGTTCTCTTTTCAAAATTGAATTTGGTGACAGGTTGAGTGTGGTGGTTCATGTCTGTAATCCCAACACCTTGGGAGGCTGAAGTGGTAGGATCCCTTGAGCCCAGGAGTTCGAGGCCAGCTGTTAGCACAGGGAGATCCCCATCTCTCTAAAAATTAAAAAAAAATATTAGCCAGGCATGCTGGCACATATCTGTATGTAGTCCCAGCTACTCTGGAGGCTGAGGTGAGAGGATTGCTTTGCCTCAGGAGTCTGAAGCTGCAGTGAGCCATGATTATACCACTCGATTATACCCTAGGTGATGGAGCAAGACCTTATCTCAGAAAACATTTTTAATGGCCAGGCACAGTGGCTCACGCCTGTAATCTCGGCACTTTGGGAGGCAGAGGCAGGTGGATCACCTCAGGTCAGGAGTTCATCACCAGCCTGGCCAACATGGTGAAACCCTGTACCTACTAAAAATACAAAAAATTAGCTGGGCATGGTGGAGCATGCCTGTAATCCCAGCTACTCAGGAGGCTGAGGCAGGAGAATCACTTGAACCTGGGTGGCGGAGGTTGCAGTGAGCCAAGATCACGTCATTGGCCTCCAATTTGGGCAACAAGAGCAAAACTCCTTCCCCCCCAAAAAAAATTTAAATCCAAAAAAGAAAATAATTAGATGACAAAAAGTCTACAAAACATGCTCAGTTTGACAGGTGAAATTTTAAATTGCATCTTTAGTTGGTAGTTTTGATATGCAAATGCTTATTTTTCTTTTAAAACATTATCTTTCTTTGTGACCTGATGAATACAACCTGTGCTCACTTTTCTGTTTAGGTGTTCACCTGTTTCCTGTTGGTTTGCAGCCATTCTTTATTTATTTTTATTTTATTTTATTTTTTCATGTTGGCCAGGCTGGTCTCAAACTCCTGACCTCAGGTAATCCACCCACCTCGGCCTCCCAAAGTGCTGGGATTACAGGTGGGAGTCACTGTACCCAGCCTCACTCTTTATTAATTAAGGATAATAAATCTTAGTCCATCACTGACAGCAAAATGTTCACATTATGTTTACTTCTTTCATTGAGCAACATTGAAACTGTCATTCATTTTAATAAAAGCCTATGGAGGACACAGTTTGGATGTTAACATTTAATGCAGATAATTTGGGGCTAGTTTAAATGTTTTTTTGGTTAGTTTTTGTACATATTTGTTCATGTTTATTCAGTGTGATCATCAAGATTCTCTGAGACCCCCATTTAAACGAGTAATTTGTATATTCTTGGAACGTGTCCGGTAAAGGTTACAGCAGAGCACAGCTGTAGCACATCAGATCTTCGCAGCTATTGCGTAATAGGTTATGTCCTCTGATTAAAAGTGACAATGACTTGGAGTATTTTATATGGTTCTTTTTTTAGACAGATGTTTCTTTTGCCTTTCAGAAACTTCAGGGTTTGAATTAAAATATTTTATGCCACCTGTGTTGCTGGAACCTAAATCATATTTTGTAAGAAAGAAGGACGAAGAGGGAGATATTTATGGTGAGTGTTCAACCTCTAAATTTATCTTCATGGCAGAGTGTGGGGATCAGTCATAAAATCATACCTGTCTTCAGTCTGGTGTTACTTTTAAAATAATCGAGATTTTTTTTAAATCCAGTTATTTATTTTTGGAGGTTATTATCATTTTAGAGCTTTCTTCAAAAATTTCTCATTTATTAATTGAAACATCTTGTTTGAAATAATGTGCAGCATGAAAGAGAAATCACAGGCCATCGTTTGAGTGACGTTTGATCCTTGAAACTCTACTTTGCCCATGTCTTTTGAGCACTCCTTTCCTTGGGCCCCTGTTTTTGTTAACTTGGGGGTTAGTCTGAAAGGCTAATGCTGAGGAGATTGTGCACTCCTTTATTGGGGCCTAAGCTTGCCACATGGCACATTTTGCAGAGTGTCATAGGCTCCTACTGGAGAATAAATGGTGATGGCCCACCATAGCAGAACTGCCCACCCTGGGTCTTGTGGTCAGACACACCCATTTAGCCAGGATTATTGCCTTGCATTCATTCCGGATCATGGGCTTCAGGAAGCCCCTGGAGGACAGATGTGGAGGAAGAATGGTAGGTCGCTCTGTCAAAGTGCATATCCTTGAGTGACCTAGTTGTTGTTTTTTGAGATGGAGTTTTGCTTTCATTGCCCAGGCTGGAGTTGCAATGGCGCAATCTCGGCTCATTGCAACTTCCACTCCCGGGTTCAAGTGATTCTCCTGCCTCAGCCTCCCAAAGAGCTGGCGCTACAGGCACGTGTCACCACACCTGGCTAATTTTGTATTTTTAGTAGAGACAGGGTTTCACCATGTTGCCCAGGCTGATCTCGAACTCCTGACCTCAGGTGACCCACCTATCTCAGCCTCCCAAAGTGCTGAGATTACAGGTATGAGCCACTGTGCCCGGCCGAGTGACTTAGTTTTGTTCAAATGGAAATTTAAATTTTCTAAGAGGAAAAAAAATTATGCAGAAGATAAGTTATTATAGTATGTTGCTATCCTTAAATTTGTCTAATGAAATAGACTAGATAAACAGAGACTGTCTCTCCCTCTGAAGGGGACAGGTTGGTGGTTGGGTTGGTGGTGTTCTTAGGAGAGGGCCGTGCAGACAACTTGCCTCTGAGGCCCCCAGGCCTAAGGTCCCCCATCTTCCCATGGAGGCTGTTAGCCCTTGCACTTGGAGAATGATTGGCCTATCAGGATAAACATGGCTTGTAGCAGAGCAGGAGACTGCATGGAGCGAGGATTCCGAGTGGATCTACATGGCTCGGTTAATTCTCAGCTCTGCCGCTTGTCCAGGCTGTGACCCTGGGCAAATACGTCTCCTGAGCCTCAGTTTATTCCGTAAAATGAGGGTGAGCACTTTGGGAGGCCAAGGGGGGCAGATCACTTGAACTAGGAGACTGAGACCAGCCTGGGCAACATGGGGAAACTGTCTCTACAAAAATTAGAAAATTACCGGGCGTGGTGGCACACACGTGTAGTCCCAGTTACTCCAGAGGCTGAGGTGGGAGGAACGCTTGAGCCTAGGAGGCAGAGGTTCAGTTCCCACCACTGCACTCCAGCCTAGGTGACACAGCCAGACCCTGACTCAAAAAAAAAGAAAAAGAAAAGTGCCAGGCATACCCTCCTTACAAGAAAGCGAGGGGTAAAGGAGGTAATACAGCAGATGCTTGTCCCTGTCTCTGGCCGAACTTGGACAGATTCAAAAGAGGGTAATACAAAGCTTTGAACAAATTAGGAGCTCAGAACAGGGCTGATCAGAACTCTGGGAGAGGCTGGGCAGGTGGCTCATGCCTGTAATGCCAGCACTTTGGGAGGCTGAGGCAGGCGGATTGCCTGAGGTCGGGAGTTTGAGACCAGCCTGATCAACAGGGAGAAACCCCATCTCTACTAAAAATACAAAATTAGCTGGGTGTGGTGGTACATGCCTGCAATCCCAGCTACTAGCTGCTTGGGAGGCTGAGGCAGGAGAATCACTTGAACCCAGGAGGAGGAGGTTGCAGTGAATTGTGATCTTGTCATTACACTCCAGCCTCGGCAACAAGAGTGGAACTCCACCTCAAAAAAGAAAAAAAAAAACTACGTGCGGTGGCTCATCATGCCTGTAATCCCAGCACTTTGGGATGCCAAGGTGGGCAGATCATGAGGTCAGGAGTTCGAGATCAGCCTGGCCAACACAGTGAAAGCCCTCCTCTACTAAAAATGCAAAAATTAGTTGGATGCGGTGGATGGCGCCTATAATCCCAGCTATTTGGGAGGCTGAAGCAGGAGAATCGCTTGAACCCAGTTCAAGAGGTTGCAGTGAGCAGAGATCGTTTCACTGCACTCCAGCCTGGGCAACAGAGCGAGACTCTGTCTCGGGGAGAGGAGGGGGTGAGTGGAGAAGTTTTTGTGGAACAGATCAGAGGAACACAAAAGAAGAGAGATGATGCTGATGCCCTTCATCCCTATTGCTGTCTTAGATAACTGTCTGTGCATGACCAGGGTAATCATTTTACTAATAGTCATTAAATATTCTAGTTTGTATCTTTCAAAGAGAATTTTTTTTTTTGAGATAAAGTCTTGTTCTGTCCATCAGGCTGGAGTGCAATGGTGAGATCTCAGCTCACTATAACCTCCACCTCCCAGGTTCAAGTAATTCTCCTGCCTCAGCCTCCCAAATAGCTGGAATTACAGGCACCTGCCATCACGTCCAGCTAATTTTTTGTATTTTTAGTAGAGATGGAGTTTTGCCGTGTTGGCCAGGCTGGTCTCAATCGCCTGACCTCAGGTTATCCACCCACCTTGGCCTCCCAGAGCGCTGGGATTACAGGCGTGAGCCTTGGCCCCACTCAGCCTCAAAGAAAACTTAAAAAAAAAAAAAAAAACAAAACCAAACAGTTAACAATAATAATTCATTATTACTGTCACATAGGCAGTGTTCGGATCCCCCCGGTTGTCTCAAAATTGGCAGAGTTTGTTTGTATCAGGGTCTAAATTATTTTTCACTGGTTGCATGGGTATGCTATTTGGATGTACCCTTATTTAATCCACCCTGCTGATGGACTGTGAACTGAATGTAATTTACAGATGAAACCCTATGCTTCTAAAGGGGCGGTGTTAGGAGGTGGGGCCTTTGGGAGGTGATTGGGGATAGATAAGGTCCTGAGGGCAGAGCCGCCACAAGGAGATAGGTTCTCTCAAAGGAGGTCGTAGCGGGAGTTTGTTCTCTCTCTACCTGGTGAGGACTCAGCGAGGAGCCAGCCTCAGTAACCGGAAAGTGGGCCCTGGTCCCTGACTTCCACCCCCCAGAACGGTGAGAAATAATGTTGTTTGTAAGTCGCTGTGGCTCTACTGCTTCGGTAGAGCAGCCCGAGGAGACATCTAGGTTGTTTGCCTTCAATCATGTCTGTGTCGAATATACTAGAGTTGGGTTTGGGTCTCATTTCTTTAGGCTCAGCCTCTAGCTGGGGTTGCCCTAAAATTGTTGGCAGAGGAATTCCCACACAGGAGTGCCTTAGTCTCTGTGAAAACGGGGCTTGTTGGGACTGCAAAGAAGGAAGCACCAAGCTCCAGGGTGGTTGGTCCAGTGTTTCATTAGGGGAACTTATCTGGTGGTGTAGCCTATGCTTCATAGGCACCGAGAGAAAAAGATGTTCCCCGTGAAGGGGAACATGGTACGGAGTTTACAGGAAAGATTCAGGAATTTGGCCCAGGGCGGATGCCAGTGTTTTTCTGAATTTTGGGTAACAATTCTAACGTCTTTGTTTAGTGCCTGGGAATATTCAGGGCCCCAGCTTGGGTTCCAGCCTGCAAGAGAAATGAGCTGCCCAGCTCACAGAGCAGTCAAAGCACCTGGCGTTTCTTGGTCAGGACAGGAGAGAAAGTGGGAGAACTGGGGGACATCAGAGCTCCTCTTGCTGGCTTCTTGGAGGTGGTTACAGGGTCACGGAGGAGGAAGGACTGGCAGGGTTGGGCAGGAGCCGGGCACCGGGTTTGTCTCTGCTGACATCTCTGCAGGTCGAGCGGTGGAGGTTTTCCTTTGTATTTCTCAGTGTGAAAGGGATGGAATGCAGTGGCTTATGTGTTCAGAACTTAGGGTCTTTTATGAAATAGGCATTATCCCAGGAGGCATTTGTGTTTTAATTGACTTAACGGTTCTTATCCAAAGCCTGGTCTGACTGTCCATTCATGTACAGTTTTTATTTAGTTCTAAAAATAATGATATTCTGGAAAGTTTTAATATTTTGTAAATGTTGACCTTGCATGTAAGTTTATAGGTTATCATATATGTATTTTAAGTACTGTTATCAGTGTTTTTCCCCATTGTATTTTTGCATTAGTTACTATTGCTTTTGTGGATATTTGTCTATTTTTCTCAAGGATTCTTATGATTGATAAAACCTGAATGTGAATGATCACATACTACAGAATGCACAGCTGTTAAAATAGAGCTCAATGATTTTTAAAAACCTTGCACACTTGTGTCTCTACCACCCAGGTGGTGCTACAGACCATACGAGGGCAGTGCCCTAACCCTGACCCTGACCCTAACCCTGACCCTGACCCTAACCCTGACCCTAACCCTAACCCTGACCCTAACCCTAACCCTAACCCTGACCCTAACCCTAACCCTAACCCTAACCCTGACCCTGACCCTGACCCTGACCCTAACCCTCACCCTAACCCTGACCCTAACCCTGACCCTAACCCTAACCCTCGGCTTCTCGGGCTCAGTGTCAAGCCTATGAGAAGTCAGCTACGCTTACAGCAGCAATACTTTGCTCACTGAACAGGCTTCCTTTATCTGCTCTACTGTTTTTTGTTTGTTTTTTTGAGATGGAGTCTCACTCTGCCACCAGGCTGGAGTGCAGTGGTACCTCCTAAAGTGCTGGGATTACAGGCATGAACCACCGCACCCGGCCTATTCTTGTATTGTTAAAGTTGAGTTCGGCTATTTTTCATTTTTAGTAACGACGACAAACTAGTTTTGAACACCTTGCCACAGGCTTTGCTGTACATCTGTGTGTGCTCCTGTGGCGTGTTTAAACAGGGCCACACAGTGGGTGGTAGGCCAAGTGGTGCTTCCGTGGGGTCGCCCTCTCATGCCCCACAGTTTCCAGAGCCCACAGCATGTGGGACCCTTCTCCTGCTCCTTGGTTACCTGTACGTGTTGCCACGTCACTGTATAACAGCTTTTAGCCATTTTATTCGGTGTGCCTTGGTGGCATTGGGTTTCCATTTGTTTTTCATGGTGATGAAGCATGTTGAGCACTTTTTCTTGTGCTTGCTGGTTTTCAAATAACCTTCATTGTCAGATGCCTGTTAGAGGCTCTTGTCCACTTAAAAGAATGGGTTGTTTGGCGGGGCACAGTGGCTCCTACCTTGCAGTGATAGCTTGAGGCCAGGAGTTCCCAACCAGCTGGTCAACACTGCATAGACCTCATGTTGCCCCCATAGCCTGCGCAAGAGATTGCATCTCTTTAAAAAGGGGGAGCTGTTTGTCTTTGTGAGGTGATTTGTAGGGCTTCTTTGTCTTACTGTGGACATGCGCCTGGCTCATGTCTACGTATTGGAAGTATGTCCTCCCTGTCTCTGGCTTGCTTTTTAAAAATTTTTAAGGGTTTCTTTTGATGAAGAGGTTATTGATCTGCCTTTTTCTACTGGAATATTGTTTCTGCACTAGTTTCTTTTTTCTTCTTCCATTCAAATTACACATTTGTTAGGGCGTTTTACATTATTCTGTGTACCTTAGATTTTTGTTGTTGTTGTTGTTTTTTGTTTTGAGACAGTCTTCCTTTCTCACCCAGGCTGGAGTGTGGCGGCACACTGCAACCTCCACCTTCTGGGTTCTAGCAATTCTTCTACCTCAGCCTCTCGAGTAGCTGGGATAACAGGCACCTGCAACCACGTCTGGCTAATTTTGGTACTTTTTAGTAGAGACAGGGTTACACCGTGTTGGCCAGGCTGGTCTAGAACTCCTGACCTCAGGTGATCTGCCCACCTAGGCCTCCCAAAGTGCTGGAATTACAGGCATGAGCCACTGCCGCTGGCCTAAACTATTTTTACAGAGACTGCATCTCATTCTGTTGCCTAGGCTGATCTTGAACTCCTGAAACCTGGATATTCTCTCTAGCTTTGTCTCATGTACAGCAGGTCTTCAGATAACTTAATTTTGTTATAAGACTGATGAGAAAACAAATCAGCTGTTGACCAGGACCACCGCCACTGTCTGGGTTTTGTTTGCGTGTTCTCCTCTTGTCTGCGAGTTTTGTCTTAGTACTCAGGTTTCCTCCCACATCCTACGCTGCACTCCTGAGGTGAATCGGTGGGTCTCTGGTCACAGTCTTAGCTAGGGTGGGCGTATGTGGGAGCGCCCTGCTTTGGGATGGTGTATTGGCCAGGATCGGTTTGTGCCTTGTGCTGTGAGCAGCGGGGATAGGTCCTGAAGTGGAATAAGCAGGTTGGAAAACCAATAAAAACAAATTACCATCAAATAAAAACTCCTAAAACATAAGATAATTATGCAATTGTGTGACAATAAACGATGTAGTCTGAAAGCATCCAGTCGTCGTATTTGTGATCGTGACTGTGTTGTGTGGTAGGAGGTGCTCCCTCCAATTGTGGCATTACAAACATTTATTTTGTATTTACATATATATTCTTTGAGATGGAGTCTTGCTCTGTTACCCAGGCTGGAGTGCAGTGGCACAATCTTGGGTCACGACAGTCTCCCGCCTCCCAGGTTCAAGCAATTCTCCTGTCTCAGCCTCTCCAGTAGCTGGGGCTATAGGCATGCACCACCATGCCTGGCTAATTTTTGTATTTTTAATAGAGACAGAGTTTCACCATATTGGTCAGGCTGGTCTTGAACTCCTGACCTCAGGTGATCCACCCACCTCGGCCTCCCAAAGTGCTGGGATTACCGGCCTGAGCCACCATGCCCAGCCTACCACCACTGCAATCTCCATCATGCACTCATTCATCAAAATTTCGGTAATTGCCTTGTTTTTATTAATATTCAGTGGATATATAGCTCACATTTATTTCAATGTACTGTTAGAAATGTTTTTAATCTTTCTTTAGAAGTTTGCTGACATTTTGTGATCAGAAATACGCGGGAGGAGTTTAACTCTGGTTTATATTAATTAGCCTATGTTAAGATTCCTTTGTTATTTATGGTCTTGCTTAAAGACACAGTTTCTATTAAGTGCGGATTTACTGTACAGTTAATTTTTTTTTTGTTCTGGAATTTCCTTTTGATGTGTTTTATGGTTTTTAGTTCCTTTGTTGAAATTCTCAACCTTGAGCTTTAATATCTTGGATATATTAATGATAGATTTTTAGGGTTACTCCTGGCGACCCCATGTGTCTGTTTCTGTGGTTGTGCTTTTTGGTCATGACTTTTCCTTCCTGTCTATTTGGGTATTTTTTCATTGCCTGTTGGATATTTTATTTTACTGAGACAGAGTCTTGCTCTGTCGCCCAGGCTGGAGTGCAGCAGTGTGATCTCAGCTTACTGCACCCTCTGCCTCCCGGGTTCAAGCGGTTATCCTGCCTCAGCCTCCCAAGTAACTAGTAACTGGGATTACAGGCGTGTGCCACCATGCCCATCTAACTTTTGTATTTTTAGTAGAGACGGGGTTTTACCATGTTGGCCAAGCTGGTCACAACAGGTCTTACTGTTAAGTGTTGAATCTATTTTGATTCTGTTTTTGTGTATGGTGTGTGATATGGTCTAATTTCATTCTGCATGTAGATGTCCAGATTTCCCAGCACACTTATGAAGAGACTGTACTTTCCCCATGTGTGCTTTTGTCACCTTTATCCAAACTCAGATGGCTTTAAATGTGTGGCTTTATTTCTGGTCACTTGATTCTGTTCCTTTGGTCTATGTGGGGCTTCACCTCTGAGCTCCCCAGGTTTTCTGGCAGGATTCAGTGTGTAGTGGGCATGTGGCTGGAGTCTCCCTCCCTCTGTTCCTTGCCATGTGGGTGCCCCCCATAGGACGGCTCATATTATGGTAGCTGGTTTCCTCAGATAATGTGAGCATACACCAGGAAGACAGAAGTTGTGGTCTGTTTCCTAGACCTGATCTCACTTCTGCCAGACCCCATAGTTAGAAGCAAGTCAATAGATCAGCCCACCAGTAGATCAGCTCTCACAAAGGGAGGGCTTTAGATGAGGCCATGAATTCTGATGGCAGGATAGTTGGGCCGTCCTGGAGGTCTCCACACCTTACCTGCAGGAGTGGGATTTCTTTGAGGCCTGCTTTCCTCAGGTGCCAAGAGAGCTACTGGCCACTCTCGGCTGGGACTCTCACAGCTGAGCCCCAGAGCAACCCTCCCTTCCAAGAGCCTCATGTTGGAACTGCCTGGGTCCATGGCCAGATAGAAGAAAGATGCTTCTTGTCTGTGGGTGTATTCATTCTGAAGTCTGAGGGAGTGTCTTAAGTGCCTACATAAGAGTTGCAAGAATAGGTTAAGCAGAGACTGTTCTCACAAGGAGAATCTGAATGCTGTGGCAAGGAGGGCCAGGGGCTCCAGTGGGGCACAAACAACTGAGGCATTGGCATCAGGTTCCCACTGATGAGGCAGTTGTGTTTGCAGGGTTCGTCGGTCTCCTTTCCAGGGCTCTCAAAAATCTGTTTTCTTTTTTGACATGGAGTCTCACTCTGTGGCCCAGGCTGGAGGACAGTGGCACAGTCTCAGCTTACTGCCACCTCCGTCTCCCGGGTTTCAGTGATTGTCCTGCCTCAGCCTCCCGAGTAGCTGGAACTACAGGTGTGCGGCACCACACCCGGCTAATGTTTGCATTTTTAGTAGAGACGGGGTTTTGCCATGTTGGTCAGGCTGCTCTCAAAACTTCTGACCTAAAATGATCTGCCCGACTCAGCTCCCTAAGTGTTGGGATTACAGGTGCAAGCCATGGCGCTTGACCCCAGATCTGTTTCTCAGCTCCTTAAAGTCACACCCAAAACTTGTATTGATAAAAAGTGCATGTATTATGCATTTTAATTTGCAATGTTAGTGTTCTCTGCTTTATGCCCCAAATCTGTTTCTCAGCTTCTTAAAATCACACCTAAAACTTGTGTATTGATTAAAAGTGTATGTATTATGCATTTTAATTTGCAGTATTGTTTTCTGCTTTATAACATGGGATATGTTTCTTCTAGTCATTAAATGTGTCCCTCAGTGAAGATAGGTAGCTTTCCTCTTGGCTTTGCATACTTTCTTAGTATTACAATTATTCCTGGGTATTTTGCATTTGAATGGCTGCTATGAAAATGATTTATCTACCATGTTATTGGTCATGTGCAGAAAAGCTATTGATATATTTTTTCTCTTGATGTTCATGGGGGCAAAGAGTGGTGAATTTGTTTCTTTCTGTTCCCCTGTGGAACTGGTGCAGCCGCCACCAGGTGGCGTTGGCGTTCCAGCCTGTCTCAGTGCTTCTGCCCTTTGACTAGCTAATCATGTGGTGCTGGTTGTGGAGCTGAGATGTACAGTGGGTAAAAACTTGTTCTGTTAGCATGGGCGTTAACCTTATCAAGTCCGTTGCTGAGGCAGTGTGGCCAGTAATACGTGCAGATTTCTATCATGTCCACGTGTGGCTTTGTCTCCAGTCCACCGTTAGGTGTTTTCATTGTGCCTGGTAACAAATATCTACAAATGAGGTTGGTTGTAATGTTCTTGTTCTGTGGCCTCATTTTCAGATTTTTGTCGTTATGATACTAGTCTCCTCTTCCACACTGCTATTTGGCCCCCATCTTGGTGTTTTCTTTGCTGGAGCATCATTGGCGTTTCAGCTAGGAAGCCACTGCGTGGGGGCCAGATCCCCTCACCTCCTGTTCTTATTTGTAGTTCTATATTGGAGTGTTGATCTAATGTTAAAACTCAGCCACATTGATTTGTTTATGATCATCTTTGGCTGCTTTGTTGCCAAAGTGGCTTAGCTGAGAACTTGTAATGGGGACCGGAGGACTCTTAAGGCTGAATTATTTATGGAGCAGCCCTTTAAGGAGAAGTTTTTTCCACCCTCTGCTTGCCTCTCCCTCGCCGCTCCCGGCCCCACCCCTGGGCCCTTTAGTCTAGACTGAAGGGCACTTGCTTCGGCACTTTTAGGCAAAATTACTGCCCTTACAGAGTTTATACTTAAGTGTGGGATATAGGCAATAAAGAATAAGTGTACAGTATATTAGGAAATGCGAGAAGAGTCATGCCTGGAGTGGTGAGCAGAAGTGGGAGGCACCCACAGGCTGCACTGAGGTGTTCTGGGTTTGGTCCAGCCTGGCTGCCCTTCCACCTGCGTGCTGACCCCACCTTTCCTTTCACACAGGGACCTTCCAGAGTAATGGACTGTCTTCATTCCTTTTCTCATCAGTGCCCTCCTTGGGGGCCTGTGGATCCCCAGAGGAAGAGTCTTCTGGACTCAGCACACAGGTACAGTCACCACGGGGCCATGTGGCCAGGGTGTTGAGTGGCTGGGCGGGGAAGCTGGAGGGGAGCAGTGGAGGCAGGGTGGCGGGGCACCATCTCCTTTCTGCACAATCTCTTTCTTGCTTAAGAGTTTGCACTTGTTGTGTGGGCAACAAATGCGACTTCAGGGTTATGAGAATTGTGGTCATTTGTGCGTTTTTTTAAAAAATGGCAGTAATAGGACGTCCTTCCAGGGCTGCGACT
The DNA here is from genome assembly GCA_004027835.1 of Alouatta palliata. NCBI lineage: Eukaryota > Metazoa > Chordata > Mammalia > Primates > Atelidae > Alouatta > Alouatta palliata. Next base: position 38,104 of record PVKV010013821.1, on the reverse strand, counting down.
GACTGCTGTGAGCAACAACGTAATGGGATTTATAAACGTGAGTACAGCAGCAGGCATCACCGTATTCCTGCCTGGGCTGTGTGTGGGGGTGCTGCATCCTCAGGCACTGTCCCTCTGTGATGGGGCCCAACTTGCCGAGGTCCCACTGAGGCAGGACTCAGCACCAGGCAGTGAACAGATCCCGTTTCTGAGGTGTCTTCTGAATGTTCTACATGTTCTGCTGCCACAGGGATGAGGAGCAGCCTCGGCTCCACCTGTCTCCACCAGTGAGTAAAGCCGGTTCCCTACCCAAGGCAGGCAACGCCTCCCACCTGCGGTCCCTGACTGTGTGCAGTTTACAAAGTGTTCCTTCATTCGTAAGTTGTCGTGATGAAAGAAGTCAGTAGCAAAATGACCCTCTTACAGAGTTACGAGATGGGGTTGTCACGGGGAACAATGATCTGCAGGGGACCTGGGGTCTGGCATGGCCTTGACACTGAGCAAGTGAGAGGGCAGCTGTCCTTTGACAGCTACTGTTTTGTTTGTCCAGCATGCAGGTAAGTTAGTCCCATACAGGTAAGTTACTCCAGTCGACCATGAGGAGAGGGACACTAACTTGAAAAAATGGCCATGTGCTGAACTAAGAACTTCACAGATACTCACCCATACCAATCTTCAGAGACAGGGAGCACCCCCGTGAGAAGTAGAGGAAGTTGAAGATGAGGAGCTGATGCCCTCACAGGTACAGTAATCCCCTCGCATCCTCCAAAATGTGTTCCTAGAGTTGTCATTATCCCTCTGGCCTTATTAACCTCCTGGCCTTTCTCACCCAGTCTTCATGACTTTGCCTAAAAATCCTTCCCTTACCCAACTGTCCATAACTTCCTTCCTTGTCTACCTGTTCTTACTCACCTGGTTGTAATTTGCTGGCCTCTATCTCCCTTCAAAACCCAGCTGACTTTACCTGCTAAGATTGACCCACCCGTCTTATGAAGCTCCTGCCAGTGCTCTTCTGCCCTTGCTCTCTGGCCTTGTCCACCTCACGTTACAACTCTGGCCAGACCCCATTAGCCTTTCCCACTTTGCTTAACACTATGGGCCTTAACCTCATGACCATAAGAACCTGGATTAGCCCACTCGTTTTCTCAACTAATCTTACTGATCATACGTGACCCACATGGCCCCAACCTTGGTTTACGTCATTATCCTATGCCTTACTTATTTATTTTTTAATCTAACAAGCCTTTAAGGACCTGGATTTACTTCCCTAGGTTTTCTCCCCTGGTTTCATCATCTCCCTGCCCTTTTCCCTCCATGTTCTACCCCCAACTCCATGCCCCAGCTCCAGCCCCAGCCCCAGCCCCATAATTAGACATCTTGCATTATCGACCTGGCCTTAACCTCACAACCTTCCCAATCAGGATGACCAACATAGTTCACCAACCTGGCATTGCCACCTCTCCTCAGCCTTTCATTCCAACTCACATGGCCTTAACCTCCTCACCTAGTTTGCCTAGTATTAACTTCTTGGCATTACCCAGGTGGAGTTAGCCAGCTAGCTCTATTCAGGAAGGTCTTAACTTACTGGCCCAAGCCACCCAGACGTTTCAATCACTTGGCTTTTTGACCTGGTCTTAATCTCACAGTTTTGGCAACTTAGATTTACCCACCTGTTTTAGGAACCCCCTGGCCTTACTCATCCAGTATGAATCTCCTGGCCTCATGCACCTAGCAAACCCACATGCCCTTACCCTTGTGCCGTTAACGACCCATCCTTACTAACCCAAATCGCTCAGCTGATCTTCCCTCTCCAGCTTACCCAGTTGGCCTTCACGATTAGTCTCAAGCTTCTAGTCTTCCTCAAGTGTCCCAGCCCTACTGGCCTTAAACTGGTGTCATTACCCTGTCCCAGCCTTTGGCTTTCCTTTCCTGGGGTCTTTAGCTGGTGGCACTCTTGGTGGCTGTATTTGCCTAACCTTACCCAGTAGGCCTTCCCCACCTGACCTCAGTAACCTTAGGGCCATACTCACCTGCCCACTTCACATGCTTGGCCTTAGCCAGCAAGATGTAATCTACTGGCCTCATACTTCCCTGGTGTTTACCACCTGATTTTATTCTGCTGGCCTTCACTTTCCTTGTCACCTTCCCCCACTTCTTGCCCACCTAATGTTAGCCTTGGGTCATCATGTATCTAGCTTGGAGAATTGTGCTTAATCCAGCTGGAGTTTTTTCTCATTGATTTCCCAGCCTGGTAACAGTCTTCTATTCAGCTGGATCTCAACACCTGGTTTTAATAACCTGACTGCACTCAGCAGAATTTCCTAAGCTCGTTGGCTTCACCGTATCTCCCCTTCCTGATACCAGGAACCTGGTGTTTATCTATCTCACTTTATTAACCTCCTGGACATTCTGATAAGTCTTAATTTCCTGGTTTAAAAACTCTTTCCCTTACCCACCTGGCTGTTATTTCCCACTCACCATTATCCACCTGTTCTTGCCCACCTGGCTTCAATTTTCTGGCCTCAATCTCGGGTCAAGACCTACGTGACCTTGCCTGTGAGACCGTGGTCTTACCCGCCTCATTTTAGGGCCTTGGACATCCCCCATTAGCTTCCCCATCTGGCCTAATCCTTATGTGCCTTAACCTCATGGCCTTAACAACCTGGATTTGCCACCCAGCTTTTCCACCTAGTCTCACCAACCACACATGACCCACATGGCTTTCACACTTGGTTAACACAGTTGTCCTTGGCCTTCTGGTTTCGTCTACTGGGCCTTAAATCAATGGATTTACCTCCCTAGGTGTACTTCTCTGGACGTATCCCCCTGCTTCTATTCTCTGGATTTCCCATTGATCCCCAACCCTTGGACTTAAGATACCTTGCATGAGCAACCTGAACTTACCTCACCAACCTGGATGACCAAGATAGCTTATTAACCTGGCATTCCCACCTGGCCTTAACGTTTCATTCTAACTCGCATGGCCTTAACAGCCTGACCTAATCTGCCTAGCTTTAACCTCTTATCAGGGGGATAAGTCCAGTGAAGGCAGCCACCTAGTAGCTCTGTTAAGGAGGCCTCGATATCCTGACCTCAAGTAATCTGCTCACCTCCCGAAGTGCTGGTATTACAGGCACGAGCCATGGGTCCCTGCCCACAATTACTCTTAAACACCTCTCCCAGCCTTACTGTCATTATCCTCTGTCCTCTCTCACAGCATTAACCTTTGATGTTACCACATGGCCTTATTGACCTGGTCTTACCCCCTTGGCCTTATTCACCTCCTGGCCTTCACGGCTATGTCTTCTTCACCTAACCTCATTAGTCTTCTAACCAAACTCACCTGATGTATTGAACCGCCTGGCATCAGCCAGCATGACTTAATCTGCTGGCAGTATACCCTTCTGGTGCTTACCACCTGGTTTTATTCAGCTGGTGTTCACTCCTTGCCTTCCCTTTACTGTAGCCTCAGGTCGTCATTTGGCTGGTTTCACAGCTTGCCCTTAATCCTACTGGGTGTTTCCCCTGTTCATTTCATGGCCGGGGGTTACTAAAATAGTCCTTTTTTGAGCTGGATTTGGACATCTGGTTTTAAGAACCTGGCCAAACTCAGCTAACCTCATTAATCTGATTGACTTCATCACTTTATTTTATCCTCATGGTACCAAGAACCTGACATTATGCATCTGGCCTTATTAACTCCTGGCCCTACTCAGTCTTTATTATGACTTTGCCTAAAAATCGTGTCCTTACCTGACTGGACATAGCTTCCCGCCATTGTCCATGTGTTCTTACTCACCTGGTTATAATTCTATGGCCTTAATCTCCCATGAAGACCCAGCTGATTTTACCCACTAAGATTTACCCACCTGCCTTGTGAAGCTCCTGCCATTGCTCCCCTTGCCTTCTTGCCTTATCGACCTCATTTTCCAGCCCTAGCCAGAGACCATTAGCCTTCCCCAGTTGGGCTGACCCTATGGGTCTTAACTCCATGTCCTTAATAACCTTCATTAGCCAGCTAATTTTTCCAGCTGGTCTTACTGATCATACGTGACCACATGGCCTCCACACTTGGTTTTCGCAACAGTCCTTAGCCTTTCAGTTTTAGCTAACAGGCCATAAGCCCCTAGATTTACCTCGGTAGGTTTTGTCCCCTGGTGTTATCATCACCCTGCCCTTTTTTCATAGCTTTACCCTCAACTCCATGTTCTAGCCCCAGCCATAGGCCCAGCCCCAGCTTTACCCCTAAACTCCATGTCCCAGGCACAGGTCCAGGATCAGGCCCAGGCTGAGGCTGAGGCACAAGCCTAGCTTTACCTCCAACTCCATGGCCAAGGCCCTGCCCCAGCCCCACGCCCAGCCTGAGCCCCAGCCCCAGCTTTACCCCCAACCCCATGTCCCAGACCCAGACTCAAACCCAGGCCTAGGCCAAGCCCCAGCTTTAACCCCAGCTCCATGGCCCAGGCCCAGACCCTTAATCCTACTGGGCATTTTCTCTGTTGATTTCGTAGCCTGGGGATACTGAACTAGTCCTTTATTGAGCTGGATTTAGATATCTGGTTTTAACAATCTGGCCAAACTCAGCCAACCTCATTAACCTGTTTGCATTCATCACCTTATTTTATCCTCATAGTATGATGAACTTGACATTATCCATCTGGCCTTATTAACCTCCTTGCCCTACTCATCCAGTCTTTATGACTTTGCCTAAAAATTCTGGCCTTAACCGGACTGCCATAACTTCCTCCCATTTTCCACGTGTTCTTACTCACCTGGTTGTGTAAGTTGTTGGCCACAATCTCCAGGTCCAGGCCCAGCCCCATCTCCAGCTTCACCCCAAACTCCAAGTCACAAACCCAGCCCCAGTCCTAGGTTTACCTCAACTCCATGTCTCAGGCCCAGCCCCAGCCCCAGCCCCAGCTTTACTCCCAACTCCATGTCCTAGGACCTGGCCAAGGCCCAGCCCCAGAGCCAGCTTCAGCTTTTCCCCCAACTCCATGTCCCAAACCCAGGCCAAGGACCGCACCCAGGCCTAGGCCCAGCCCCAGCCCCAGCCCTAGTTTTATCCCCAACATTATGGCCCAGGCCCAGGCCCAGCCCCAGCTCCAACCCTAGTTTTATACCCAACTTTATGGCCCAGGCCCAGGCCCATCTCCAACCCTAGTTTTGCCCCCAACTCCAAGGCCAGGCCCAGGCCCAGCACCAACTTTCCCTCCCAATCCATGTCCTAGACCCACGGCCAGGCCCAGCACCAGCCCCAGCTTTACCCCAAACTCCATGTCCCAGGCCAAGGCCCAGGCCCTGCCCCAGCCCTAACTTTACCCCCAACTCCATGTCCCAGGCACAGGCCCAGGCCGAGCCCTAGCTTTACCCCCAACTCCATGTCTCAGACCCAGGCCCAACCCCTACCCTAGCATTATCCCCGACTCCCTAAGGCCCAGGCCAAGACTCAGGCCCAGCCCTAGCTGTACCCCCAATTCCATGTCTGAGGCCCAGCCCCAGCACTAGCTTTGCCCCCAACTCCATATCCCAGGCCCAGGCCAAGACTCAGGCCTAGCCCCAGCCCCAGCCCTAGCTGTACCCCCAACTCCATGTCCCAGGCCCAGCCCTAGCCTAAACCCACCTCTATGTCTCAGGCCCAGACCCAGCCCTAGCCATAGCTTTACCTCCAACTCTATGTCCGAGGCCCAGGCCCAGCCCCAGGGCCAGGTGCAGGCTCAGACCCAGCCCTAGCTTTACCCACAACCCCATGTCCATGTCCATGTCCCTGTCCCAGGCCCTGCCCCAAACCTAGCTTTACCCCCAACTCCGTATTCCAGCTCGAGGCCCATCCCTAACTTTACCCCCAGCTCCTTTTCCAGGCTCAGGCCAAGGCCCAACTCCACATCCCAGTCCCAGGCCAGGTCCAGGCCCAAATCTAGCTTTACTACCAACTCAATGTCCCAGGCCGAGGCCCAGCCCCAGCTTTACCGCCAGCTCCAAGTCCCAGTCCCAAGCCAGGTCCTGGCCCAACCCTACCTTTACTCCCAACTCAATGTCCCAGGCCGAGGCCCAGCCCCAGCTTTACCCTTAACTCCATGGCACAGGCCCAGGCCCAGCCTCAGATTTACCCCCAACTGCATGGCCCAGGCCCAGCCCCAGCTCCAACTTTAACCCCAATTCCATGGCCCGGGCCCAGCCCTAGTTCCAACTTTATCCCCAAATCCATGTCCAAGGCCAAGCCCCAGCCCTAGGATTACCAACAACTCCATGGCCTAGGCCCAGGTCCAGCCCCAGCCCCAGCCCCAAACTCAGCTTTACTCCCAACTCCTTAGCCCAGGCCCAGACCCAGTCCCAGCTTTACCCCCAGGTCCATGTCCCAGGCTCAGGCCCAGTCCTAGGCCCACACACAGCCCTAGCTTTATCCTGAGCTCCGTGGCCCGGGCCCGGGCCCTTAATTCTACTGGGTGGTCTCCCTGTTGATTTCACAGTCTGGGGTTACTGAAATAGTCATTATTGAGCTGGATTTAGTTAACCTGGTTTTAACAACCTGGCCAAACTCAGCCAACCTTATTAACCTATTTGCATTCATCACCTTATTTTATCCTCATGGTATGATGAACTTGACATTATCCATCTGGCCTTATTAACCTCCTTGCCCTACTCGCCCAGTCTTCATGACTTTGCCTAAAAATCCTGGCCTTACTGGACTGGCCATAACTTCCTGCCATTGTCCACGAGTTCTTACTTACCTGGTTGTAACTTGCTGGCCGCAATCCCAGGCCCAGGCCCAGGCCCATCCTCATCCTCATCCTCAGCTTTACCCCAAACTCCATATCCCAGCCCCAGCCCCAGCCCTAGCTTTACTCCCAACTCCATGTCCCAAGCCCGGGCCAAGTCCCAGGCTGAACTCCAGCCCCAGCCCCCATCCCAGGCCCAGGCCTAGGCCCAGCCTGAGCTTCACCCGCAACTCCATGTCCCAGGCCCAGGTCCTTAATCCTACTGGGTATTTTCCCTGTTGATTTCATGGTCTGGGGTTACTGAAATAGTCCGTTATTTGAGCTGGATTTAGATACCTGGTTTTAACAACCTGGCCAAACTCAGGCAACCTCATTAACCTGTTTGCATCCATCACCTTATTTTATCCTCATGGTGTGATGAACTTGACATTATCCATTTGGCCTTATTAACCTCCCTGCCCTACTCACCCAGTCTTCATGACTCTGCCTTAAAATCCTGGCCTTACTGGACTGGCCATAACTTCCTGCCATTGTCCACGAGTTCTTACTCACCTGCCTGTAATTCGCTGGCCTCAATCTCTAGGCCCAGGCCCAGGCCCAGTCTTAGGCCCAGCTTTACCCCAAACTCCATGTTGCAGCCCCAGCCCCAGGCCCAGTTTTACCCCCAACTCCATGTCCTAGGCCCAGGCCCAGGTGAAGGCCCATGTCCCGTCCCAGCCCCAACTTTACCCCCAACTCCATGTCCCAGGCCCAGGCCCTAGCCCTAGTTTTATCCCCAATTTTATGGCCCAGGCCCAACCCCAGCTTTACCCCCAACTCCTAGGGCCAGGGACAGGCCCAGGCCCAGCCCCAGCTTTACTCCCAACTCCATGTCCCAGACCCAAGCCTAAGCCAAGGCCCAGCCCAAGCACCAGCTTTAGCCCCAAGTCCATGTCCCAGGCCCAGGCCCAGGACAAGACCTGTGCCCAGCCCTAGCCCTAGCTTTACCCCCAACTCCACGTCTCGGGCCCAGACCCTGCCCCAAACCTAGCTTTACCTCCAACTCCGTGTCCCAGCCACAGGCTTAGCCCCAGCTTTACCCGCAACTCCATGTCCCAGGACCAGGCCCAGCCCCAGCCTCAGCCCTAGCCTACTCCCACCTCTATGTCTCAGACCCAGGCCCCAGCCTCAGCCCTAGCCTACTCCCACCTCTATGTCTCAGACCCAGGCCCAGCCCCAGCACTAGCCACAGCTTTACGTCCAACTCCATGTCCGAGGCCCAGGCCCAGGTTCAGGCCCAGCCCCAGCCCCAGCCCGAGCTTTACTCCCAACTCCATGTCCCAGGCCCAGGCCCTGCCCCAAACCTAGGTTTACCCCCAACTCTGTGTCCCAGCCCCAGGCCCAGCCCCAACTTTAACCCCAACTCCTTTTCCCAGACTCAGGCCAAGGCCAAGGTGCAGCCCTAGCCCCTGCTTTACCCCCAACTCCATGTCCCAGGCCCTGGCCCAGTCCTAGATTTACCCCCAACTCCATGTCCCAGACCCATGCCCAGCCCCAGCTTTACACCCAACTCCATGTCCCAGGCCCAGGTCCAGTCCTAGATTTACCCCCAACTCCATGTCCCAGGCCCAGTCCCAGCCCCTGCTTTACCCCCACCTCGCTTTACCCCCAACTCCCAGGCCCATGTCCCAAGCCCAGCCCCAGCTTTAACCCCAACTCCATGTCCCAGTCCCAGCCCCAGCTTTACCGACAACTCCATGTCCCAGCCCCAGCCCTAGGTTTACCCCCAACTCCATGTCCCAGTCCCAGCCCCAGCCCTAGCTTTACCCCCAACTCAATGCCAAGGCTCAGGACCACCGCCAGCAACAGCCCCAGCTTTACCCCCAACTCCATGTTCCAGCCCTTGACTCAGGCTGAGGCCCCACCCTAGCTTTACCCCCAACTCCATGTCACAGGCCCAGGCCTAGACTCAGATTTATCCCCAACTACGTGTTCCAGTCCCAGGTCCACGCCCAGATTTAACCCCAAATCCATGTCCCAGCGCCAAACCCAGTCCCAGCCCTACCTTTACCCCCATCTCCATGTCCCAGGCCCATACCCTTAATTCTACTGGGTGGTCTCCCTGTTGATTTCACAGTCTGGGGTTACTGAAATAGTCATTATTGAGCTGGATTTAGTTAACCTGGTTTTAACAACCTGGCCAAACTCAGCCAACCTTATTAACCTATTTGCATTCATCACCTTATTTTATCCTCATGGTATGATGAACTTGACATTATCCATCTGGCCTTATTAACCTCCTTGCCCTACTCGCCCAGTCTTCATGACTTTGCCTAAAAATCCTGGCCTTACTGGACTGGCCATAACTTCCTGCCATTGTCCACGTGTGCTTACTCAACTGGTTGTAAGTCACTGGCCTCAGTCTCCAGGCTCAGCTCCAGCCCAATCCCCAGCTTTACCCCAAACTCCATGTCTGAGCCCCAGCCCCAGCACTAGCTTTACCCCCAACTCCATGTCCCAGGCCCAGGCCCAGCCCCAGCTTTACCCCCAACTCTGTGTCCCAGGCCCAGGCCCAGCCCCAGCTTTACCCCCAACTCCGTGTTCCAGTGCCAGCCCCAGCCCTTGGTTTTTCCCCAATTCCATGGCCGAGGTCCAGGCTCAGGCCCAGCCCAAGCTTTACCCCCAACTCCATGGCCCAGGCCTAGGCTCTTAATCCTACTGGGTGTTTTCTCTGTTGATTTCACAGCCTTGGGTTACTGAAATAGTCCTTTACTGAGCTGGATTTAGATACCTGGTTTTAACAACCCGGCCAAACTCAGCCAACCTTATTAACCTGTTTACATTCATCACCTTATTTTATCTTCATGGTATGACAAACTTGACATTATCCATCTGGCCTTATTAACCTCCTTGCTCTACTCGCCCAGTCTTTATGACTTTGCCTAAAAATCCTGGCCTTACCGGACTGGCCATAACTTCCTGCCATTGTCCATGTCTTCTTACTCACCTGGTTGTAATTCGTTGGCCTCAATCTCCAGCCCCAGCCCCAGCCCCAGCCCCAGCTTTACCCCTAAATTAATGTCCCAGCCCAGCCCCAGCCCTAGGATTACCTCCAACTTCATGTCCCAGGCCCTGTCCTAGCTTTACCCCCAACTCTATGCCCCAGCCCCAGCTTTACCCCCAACTACAAGTCCCAGGCCCAGCCCCAGCTCTAGCTTTAACCCCAACTCCATGTCACGGGCCCAGCTCAGGCCAAGGCCCTGTCTTAGCCCCAGCCCTGGTCTACCCCCACCTCCATGTCCCAGGCTCAGGCCCAGCCCCAGCCCCAGCCCTAGTGTTACCCCCAACTGCATATCCCAGCCCCAGCCCCAGCTTCATCCCTAACTCCTTGGCCAAGGCCCAGGCCCAGGCCCAGGCCCAGCTTTACCCCCAAATCCATGTCCCAGGCCCAGTCCCTGCTGCAGCCCTAGATTTTTCCCCAACTCCATGTCCCAGTCCTACGCCCAGGCCAAGGCCAAGGCCAATGCCAAGCCACAGCCCTAGCTTTACCCCAACTCCAAGTCCCAGGCTCAAGCTGTGGCCCAGGCCCAGCCCCAGCTTTACCCCCAACTCCATGTCCCAGGCCCAGTCCCTGCCCCAGCCCTAGATTTATCCCCAACTCCATGTCCCAGTCCTACGCCCAGGCCAAGGCCAAGGCCAACGCCAAGCCGTAGCCCTAGCTTTACCCCAACTCCAAGTCCCAGGCTCAGGCTGTGGCCCAGGCCTAGCCCCAGCTTTAGCCCCAACTCCATGGCCCAGGCCAAGGCCCAGCCCCAGCCCTAGCTTTACCCCCAACTCCATGTCCCAGACCTAGCCTCAGCTTTACCCCCAACTACAAGTCCCAGGCCCAGCCCCAGCTCCAGCCCCAGCTGTAGCTTTAACCCCAACTCCTTGTCACAGGCCCAGCTCAGGCCAAGGCCCTGGCTCAGCCCCAGCCCTAGTCTACTCCTACCTCCATGTCCTAAGCCCAGGCCCAGACCGAGGCCCAGCCCCAGATTTACCCCCAACTCCATATCCCAGGCCCAGGCTCAGCCCCATCCCTGTATACGCCCAAGTCCATGTCCCAGGCCCAGGCCTGGGCCCAGCCTTAGCCCCCCCAACTCCATGACCCAGGCCCAGGATGCTGCCCACCAGCTATAGCCCCAACTCCAAGTCCCAAGCCAAGGCCTGGGCCCAGGCACAGCTCCAGCTTTATCCCCAATTCCATGTCCCAGGCCCAGCTTTAACCCCAACTCAATGTCCCAGGCCCAGCACTAGCTTTACCCCCAACTCCAGTCCCATGCCCAGGCCCTTAATCCTACTGGGTGTTTTCTCTGTTGATTTCACAGCCTGGGGTTACTGAAACAGTCCTTTATTGAGCTGGATTTGGACACCTGGTTTTGACAACCTGGCCAAACTCAGCCAACCTTATTAACCTGTTTGCATTCATCACCTTATTTTATCCTCATGGTATGATGAACTTGACATTATCCATCTGGCCTTATTAACCTCCTTGCCCTACTAGCTCAGTCTTTATGACTTTGCCTAAGAATCCTGGCCTTACTGGACTGGCCATAACTTCCTGCCATTGTCCATGTCTTCTTACCTGGTTGTAATTGGCTGGCCTCAATCTCCAGGCCCAGGCCCAGCCCCAACCCCAGCTTTACCCCAAACTTCATGTTGCAGTCACAGCTCCAGCCCCAGCCCTAGGATTACCTCCAACTCCATGGCCCCAGCTCTGGCCTAGGCCCAGGCTTAGCCCCAGCCCCAGCCTTAGCTTTACCCCCAACTCTATGGCCCAGGCCCAGGTCCTTAATCCTACTGGATGTTTTCCCTGTTTATTTCACTGTCTGGGGTTACTGAAATAGTCCTTTATTGAGCTGGATTTTGATACCTGGTTTTAACAACCTGGCCAAACTCAGCCAACCTCATTAACCTGTTTGCATCCATCACCTTATTTTATCCTCATGGTGTGATGAACTTGACATTATCCATCTGGCCTTATTAACCTCCTTGCCTTACTCACCCAGTCTTTATGACTCTGCCTTAAAATCCTGGCCTTACTGCACTGGCCATAACTTCCTGCCATTGTCCACATGTTCTTACTCCCTGGGTATAAGTCACTGGCCTCAGTCTCCAGGCCCAGCTCCAGCCCAATCCCCAGCTTTACCGCAAACTACATATCCCAGCCCCAGCCCCAGCCTCAGCCTCAGCCCTAGCTTTACCCCTAACTCCATGTCCCAGCCCCAGCTTTATCCCCAACTTCCTGTCCCAGGCCCAGCCCCAGTTTTACCCCCAACTCCATGTCCCAGGCTCAGGCCCCTAGCCCTAGTTTTATCCCCAACTTTATGGCCCAGGCCCAGCCCCATCCCCAACCCCAGCTTTACCACCAACTCCATTGGCCAGGGCCAGGACCAGGGCCAGGCCCAGGCCCAGGTCCAATCCCAGCTTTTTCCCAACTCCATTTCCCAGGCCTAGGCCAATGCCCAGGTCCTGCCCCAGCCCTAGTCCTACCTGTATCACCAACTCCATGTCTCAGGCCTAGGCCCAGGCCCAGCTTTACCCCCAACTCCATGTCCCAGACCGAGGCCTACGCCAAGACCCAGCCCCAGCACCAGCTTTACCCACAAGTCCACGTCCCAGGCCCAGGCCCAGCCCCAGCCCTAGCTCTAGCCTATCCCCACCTCCATGTCTCAGGCCCACACCCAGACCCAGGCCCAGCCCCAGCCCTAGCCATAGCTGTACCTCCAACTCCATGTCCGAGGCCCAGGCTCAGCCCCAGGCCCAGGTACAGGCCCAGACCCAGCCCTAGCTTTACCCACAACTCCATGTCCCAGCCCCAGGCCCAGGCTATGGCCCAGTCCCAGCCCCAGGACCAGCCCCACCTTTGCCTCCAACGCCATGTCCCAGCCCTTTAATTCTACTGTGTGTTTTGTCTGTTGATTTCACAGCCTGGGATTACTGAAATAGTCCTTTACTGAGCTGGATTTAGTTAACCTGATTTTAACAACCTTGCCAAACTCAGCCAACCTTATTAACATGTTAGCATTCATCACCTTGTTTTATCCTCATGGTATGATGAAATTGATATTATCCATCTGACCTTACTAACCTCCTTTCCCTACTCACCCAGTCTTCATGACTTTGCTAAAAATTCTGGCATTACCGTGTCCATAACTTCTGCCATTGTCCACATATTCTTTTTTTTTTTTAATTGGCTTTTCATTAGTTTAAATCCTTGAGGGGTACAGCATCACTCGGATTCTGTGTCCAATGGCCTTAGCAGGAAGGTTGCTTTGGAATTTGGCACGAACCATGCCACTGTTTCCGTGGGCCCGAGTTACCTTTCCCCAGATTACTCTGGTTGTGTTTGGTTTGCCACCAGGAGTCACTGTGTTGTTCTTTGCTTTGTATACATAAGCACAGCTTTTGCCCAAATAGAATTCTGTTTCACCTCGGGCATAAATACCTTCAATTTTAAGAAGAGCTGTGTGCTCCCTTGGGTTCCGGACACCCCGTTTATAGCCAGCAAAAATAGCCTTGGACCACAGCCTTCCAGACATATTTCCTTTTATAAGTCCTGTTTCCAGCAGGCCTCCAAATTTCAGCAGCAGGTACTTCTCTAGCCTCCATCTACGTATTCTTACTCACCTGGTTGTAATTCGCTGGCCCCACTCTCCAAGCCCGGACCAAGGCCCAGGGCCAGGGCCAGGGCCAGGCCCAGCCCCAGCCCCAGCCCCAGCCCTAGCTTTACTCTGAACTCCATGTCCCAGGCCCAGGCCCAGCCCCAGCCCTAGCTTTACCCCCAACTCCATGGCCCAGGCCCTGGTTTATCCCCACATCCATGTCTCAGTCCTGGCCCCAACCCTACCTTTAACCCCAACTCCATGGCCCAGTTCCAGGCCCTTAATCCTGCTGGGTGTTTTTCCTGTTGATTTCATAGACTGGGGTGACTGAAATAGTCCTTTATTGAGCTGGATTTACATACTTGGTTTTAACAACCTGGCCAAACTATGCCAACCTTATTAACCTGTTTGCATTCATCACTTTATTTTATCCTCATGGTATGATGAACTTGACATTATTCATCTGGCCTTATTAACCTCCTTGCCCTACTCGCCCAGTCTTCATAACTTTGCTAAAAATCCTGGCATTACTGGACTGGCCATAACTTCCTGCCATTGTCCACATGTTCTTACCTGGTTGTTATTTGCTGGTCTCAATCTCAAGGCTCACGCCCAGGCCCAGCACCATCCCCAGCTTTACCCCATCTCCCATGTCCCATTCCCAACCCAGCCCTAACTTTACCCCCAACTCCATGTCCCAGGTCCAAGCCCAGGCCCCGGCCCAACCCCAGCCATTGCCCCAGCTTTACCCCCAACTCCATGTCCCAGCCCCAGGCCCAACCCCAACCCCAGCCCAATCCCCAGGCCCAGGCGCGGCCCTATGTTTACCCCCAACTCCATGTCCCAGATCCAAGCCCAGGATCAGGCCAAGGCCCAGCCCCAGCCCCAGCTTTACCCCCAGATCCATTCCCCAGCCCCAGCCCCAGCCCCAGCCCCAGCCCTAGCCCTAGCCCTAGCCCTAGGATTACCTCCAACTCCATGTCCCAGTCCCAGACCCAGACCCAGCCACAGCCCCAGCGTTACCCCCAACTCCATGTCCCAGCCTCAGCCCCAAGCCCAGGCCCAAGTTCAGCCCCAGCCCCAGCTTTACTCCCAACTGCATGTCCCAGGCCCAGGCCCTGGCCCAGCCCTAGATTTACCCCCAACTCCCATGTCCCAGTCCCAGGCCCAGGCCCAGGCCCTACCTCATATTTACCCCCAACTGCATGGCCCAGGCCAAGACCCAGGTGCAGGTGGTCCAGGCCCAAGCCCAGCTTTAACCCCAACTCCATGTCTGAGCCCCAGCCCTAGGTTTACCCCCAACTCCATTGCCCAGGCCCAGGCCCCTCCTCAGCCCTAGCTTTACCACCAACTCCATGTACCAGGCTCAGGACCACTGCCAGCAACAGCCCCAGCTTTACCCCCAACTCCATGTTCCAGCCCCAACCCCAGCCCTTGACCCAGGCCCAGCCCCATCCCTAGCTTTACCCCTAACTCCATGTCCCGGGCCCAGGCCCAGCCCCAGCTTTACTCAAACTCCACCTAGGCCTAGATGTAACCCCAACCCCATGTCCCAGCCCCATCCCTTGCATTACTCCCAAATCCATGTCTCAGTCCCAGATCCAGCATTAGCCATAGCTTTACCTCCCACTCCATGTCCAAGGCCCAGGCCCAGACCCAGCCCTAGCTTTACCCCCAGATCCATGTCCCAGGCCTAGGCCCAGGCAATGGCCCCAGCCGGGACTAGGCCCAGCAACAGCTTTAGCTCCATCTCCATGTCCCAGACCCCGGCCCAGCCTCAGCCCCAGCCCTAGCTTTACCCCAAACTCCGTGTCCCAGCCCCAGGCCCAGCCCCAACTTTATGCCTAACTTCGTTTCCCAGACTCAGGCCGAGGCCAAGGCCTAGCCCTATCCCCTGCTTTACCCTCAACTCCATGTCCCAGGCCCTGGCCCAGTCTTAGGTTTATCCCCAACTCCATGTCCCAGGCCAAGGCCCAGGTCCAGCCCCAGCTTTACCCCCAACTCCGTGGCCCAGGCCCAGGCCTAGGCCCAGCCCCAGCTTTACCCCCACTCCATGTCCAGTCCCAGCCCCAGCCCTTGGTTTACTCTCAACTCCCTGGCCCAGGCCCAGGCCTAGGTCCAGGTCCAGTGCTAGTATTACTCCCAACTTCATGTATAAGGCCCCATCCTCAGCCACAGCCCAATCTCCAGGCTCAGCCCTACCTTTGCCTCCAACGCCATGTCCCAGGCCTTTAATTCTACTGTGTGTTTTCTCTGTTGATTTCACAGCCTGGGGTTACTGAAGTAGTCCTTTATTGAGCTGAATTTAGTTAACGTGGTTTTAACAACTTGGCCAAACTCAGCCAACCTCATAAACCTGTTTGCATTCATTACCTTATTTTATCCTCATGGTATGATGAACTTGACATTATCCATCTGGCCTTA
Source organism: Alouatta palliata (assembly GCA_004027835.1). NCBI lineage: Eukaryota > Metazoa > Chordata > Mammalia > Primates > Atelidae > Alouatta > Alouatta palliata. The sequence goes on along the minus strand of PVKV010013821.1, from coordinate 22,359 downwards.
TTAACCTCCTTGCCCTACTCGCCCAGTCTTCATGACTTTGCCTAAAAATCCTGGCCTTACCGGACTGGCCATAACTTCCTGCCAATGTCCACGTGTTCTTAACTCACCTGGTTGTAACTCGCTGGCCTCAATCTCTAGGCCCAGGCCCAGGTCCTGACCCATCCAAAGCTTTACCCCAAACCACATGTCCCAGGCCCAGGCCCGGCCGAGGTTCAGGCCCAGTCCCAGGCCCAAGCTCAGGCACAGCCCCGGTTGTACCCCCAACTCCATGTCCCAGGCCGAGGCTTGAAACAGGTCCAGTCCCAGTCCCAGGCCCAACTGCAGCCACAGCCCTAGCTTTACCCCAAACTCCATGTCCCAGCCCCAGCCCCATCACTAGCTTTACTCCCAAGTCCATGTCCCAGGCCGAGACCCAGGCCCAGGCCCAGATTCAGGCCAAGGCCGAGCTTTACCTACAACTCCATGTCCCAGACCTAGGCCTAGGCCCAGCCCCAGCCCCAGCACCAGCACTAGCTATACCCCAAACTCCATGGCCCAGGCCTAGGCCCAGGCCCAGGCCCATGCTCAACCCCAGCTTCAGCACTAGCCTACCCCCACCTCCATGTCTCAGGCTTAGATCCAGGCCCAGACCTAGCCCCAGCACTAGTCATAGCTTTACATCCAACTCCATGTCCAAGGCCCAGGCCCAGACCCAGCCCTAACATTACCCCCCAGTCCTTGTCCCAGGCCTAGGCCAGGCAATGGCCCAGGGCAGCCCTGGGCCCAGCCACAGGTTTAGCCCCAACTCCTTTTCCCAGACTCAGGCTGAGGCCAAGGTGCAGCCCTAGCCCCTGCTGTACCCCCAACTCTATGTCCCAGGCCCAGGCCCAGTCCCCGCTTTACCCCCAACTCCATGTCTGAGGCCTAGGCCCAGCACTAGTTTTACCCTAACTCCATGTCCCAGTCCCAGGCCCAGGTTCAGGCCCAGGCTCAGGCCAAGGCCCAGCTTTACCCCCAGCTCCATGTTCCAAATGTAGGCCTAGGTCCAGCCCCAGCCCCAGCCCCAGCACTAGCTATACCCTCAACCCCATGTCCCAGGCCCAGGTCCAGCTGCAGCCACAGCCGTAGCCTCAGCCTCAGCCCTAGCCTACCCCTACCTCCATCTCTCAGCCCCAGGGCCAGGCCCAGCCCCAGCACTAGCCTTAGCTTTACGTCCAACTCCATGTCCAAGGCCCAGGCCCAGGCCCAGACGCAGCCCTAACATTACCCCCAAATCCATGTCCCTGGCCTAAGCCAGGCAATGGCCCAGGCCAGGACTAGGCCCAGCAACAGCTTTAGCCCCAACGACATGTGCCAGCCCCAGGCCCAGCACCAGCACCAGCGACAGCCCTAGTTTTATCCCAAACTCCATGGCCCAGGCCCAGGCCCAGGCCCTGCCCCAAACTTAGCTTTACCCCTAACTCTGTGTCCCAGCCCCAGGCCCAGCCCCAACTTTACCCCCAACTCTTTTTCCCAGACTGAGACCAAGGCCAAGTTTCAGCCCCAGCCCCAGCCCCAGCTTTACCCCCAACTCTATGTCTCAGGCCCAGCCCCAGGCCCAGCCTGAACTTTACCTGCAACTCCTTTTCCCAGACTCAGGCCAAGACCAAGGTGCAGCCCTAGCCCCAGCTTTATCCCCAACTCCATGTCCCAGGCCCTGGCCCTTAATCCTACTGGGTGTTTTCTCTGTTGATTTCACAGCCTGGAGTTACTGAAATAGTCCTTTATTGATCTCATTTTAGATAACTGGTTTTAACAACCTGGCCAAACTATGCCAACCTCATTGACCTGTTTGCATTCATCTCCTTATTTTATCCTCATGATATGGCAAACTTGACATTATCCATCTGACCTTATTAACATCCTTGCCCTACTTGCCCAGTCTTCATGACTTTGCCTAAAAATCCTGGCCTTACTGGACTGGGCATAATGTCCTGCCAATGTCCACGTGTTCTTACTGACCTCGTTCTAAGTTGCTGGCCTCAATCTCCAGGCCCAGGCCCAGCCCAGCCACAGGCCCAGCTTTACCCCCAACTCCATGTCCTAACCCTGGCGTCAGCCCTAGGTTTACCCCCAACTCCGTGGCCCAGACCCCTGCCTAGGCCCGGCCCCAGTCCCAGCTTTACCCCTAACTTCATGTCCCAGCCCCATCCCCAGCCCTTTGATTACCAATAACTCAATGGCCCAGGCCCAGATCCAGTCCTAGCTTTACACCACTCCATGTCCCAGGCCCAGGCCCACCTCCAACTCCATGTCCCAAGCCCAGGCCCTTAATTTTACTGTGTGTTTTCCCTGTTGATTTCACAGCCTGGGGTTACTGAAATAGTCCTTTATTGAGCTGGATTTAGTTAACCTGGTTTTAACAACCTGGCCAAACTCAGCCAACCTCATTAACCTGTTGGAATTCATCACCTTATTTTATCCTCATGGTATGATGAACTTGACATTATCCATCTGGCCTTATTAACCTCCTTGCCCTCCTGGCCCAGTCTTCATGATTTTGCCTAAAAATCCTGGCCTTACTGGACTGGCCATAATGTCCTGCCAATGTCCACATGTTCTTACTCACCTGGTTCTAAGTTGCTGGCCTCAATCTCCAGGCCCAGGCCCAGCTCCAGCCCCATCCCCAGCTTTACCCCAAATCCCATGTTGCAGCCCCAGCCACAGCCCTATGTTTACCCCCAACTTCATGTTCCATGTCCAGGCCCAGCCCCAGCCCCAGCTTTACCCCAAATTTCATGTCCCAGACCCAACTCCATGTCCCAGGAGCAGGCCCAGCCCCAGCCCCAACCTCAGCTTTACCCCCAAGTCCATGTCCCAGGCCCAGGCCTAGGCAAAGGCTCATGTCCAATCGCAGCCCCAGCTTTACCCCCAATTCCATGTCCCAGGCCCAGGCCAGGACCAGCCCTAGCCCTAGTTTTATCCCCAACTTTATGGCCCACGCCCAGGCCCAGCCCCAACCCCAACTTTACCCCAACTCCATGGCCTAGGCCCAGGCCCAGTTCCAACCCTAGCTTTATCCCAACTCCATGTCCTAGGCCCAGGCCAAGGCTCAGGCCCTGCCTCAGCCCTAGCTTTATCCCTAACTCTATGGGCCAGGGCTACGGTCAGGCCCAACCATAGCTTTCCCCCCTATTCCATGTCCCTGGCCCAGGCCAAGGCCTAGGCCCTGCCCCAGCCCTAGCCCTAGCTTTACTACCAACTCCCTGTCCCAGGCCCAGGCCAAGGCCCAGCCCCAGCTTTACCCCCAACTCCATGGCCCAGGCCCAAGCCCAGGTCAAGACCTAGGTCCAGGCCCAGCCCTAGCATTACCCCTGACTCCATGTTCCAGGCCCAGGCCCAGTCCTAGGCCAAGCCCCAGCCCCAGCCCCAGCCCCAGCCACAGCCACAGCCCTACCGCCATGTCCCAGGCCCAGGCCCTGGCCCAGACCCTGCCTCAGGTTTACCCCAAACGGAATGTCCCAGGCCCAGGCCCAGGCCTAGCCTTACCTTTAACCACAACTCCATGTCCCAGGCGCAGGCCAAGGCCCAGGCCCAGGCCCACACCCAGGCCCAACGCCAGCCCTAGACATAGCTGTAACTCCAACTCCATGTCTGAGGCCCAGGCCCAGGTGCAGGCCCAGACCCAGCCTTAGCTTTACCCCCAACTCCATGTCCCAGGCCCAGGCCCAGCCCAGCCCCACCCCCAACTCCATGCCCCAGGCCCAGCCCAGCTTTACCCCCAACTCCATGTCCCAGGCCCAGCCCAGCTTTACCCCCAACTCCATGTCCCAGGCCCAGTCCAGCATTACCCCCAACTCCATGTCCCAGGCCCAGACCCAGGCCCAGCCCCAGCCCAGATTTAACCCCAACTCCATGTCCCAGGCCTGGGCCCTGCCCCAGTCCTAGCTTTACCCCCAACTCCATTCCCTAGCACCAGCCCCAGGCCTAGTCTAGCTTTACCCCCAACTCCACAGCCCAGGCCCAGGCCCTTATCCTGCTGAGCGGTTTCCCTGTTGATTTCACAGCCTGGGGTTACTGAAATAGTCCTTTATTGAGCTGGATTTAGATACTTGGTTTTGACAACCTGGCCAAACTCAGCCAACCTTATTAACCTGTTTCGATTTATCATATTGTTTTATCCTCATGGTATGACGAAGTTGACATTATCCATCTGGCCTTATTAACCTCCTTGCCCTACTTGGCCAGTCTTCATGACTTTGCCTAAAAATCCTGGCCTTACCGGACTGTCCATAACTTCCTACCATTGTCCACGTGTTCTTACTCACCTGGTTGTAATTCTCTGGCCTCAATCTCCAGCCCCAGCCCCAACCCCAGCTTTACTCCAAACTCCATATTTTAGCCCCAGCCTCAGCCCTAGCTTTATGCCCAACTCCATGGCCCAGGCCCAGGCCCAGGCCAAGGCCAAGGTCCAGCCCCAGCCCCAGCAGCAGCACCAGCTATACCCCCAACTCCATATCACAGGCTCATGCCCAGGCCCAGCCCCAGCCTCAGCTTTAGCCTACCTCCACCTCTATGTCTCAGACCCAGGCCCAGCCCCAGCCTGAGCTTTACTCCCAACTCCATGTCCCAGGCCCAGGCCCTGCCCCAAACCTAGGTTTACCGCCAACTCTGTGTCCCAACTCCAGGCCCAGCCCCAACTTTACCCCCAACTCCTTTTCCCAGACTCAGGCCGAGGCCAAGGTGCAGCCGTAGCCCCAGCTTTACCCCCAACTCCATGTCCCAGGCCCAGGCCCAGCCCCTACTTTATCCCTACCTAGCTTTACCCCCAACTCCCAGTCCCATGTCCAGCCTCAGATTTACCCCCAACTGCATGGACCAGGCCCAGCCCCAGCTTTAACTCCAATTCCATGTCCCAGTGCCAACCCCAGCTTTACTGACAACTCCATGTCCCAGCCCCAGCCCTAGGTTTACCCCCAACTCCATGACCCAGGCCCAGGCCCAACCCCAGCCCTAGCTTTACTCCCAACTCCATGTCTGAGGCTCAGGACCACTGCCAGCAACAGCCCCAGGTTTACCCCCAACTCCATGTTACAGCCCCAACCCCAGCCCTTGACCCAGGCCGAGGCCCTGCCCTAGCTTTACCCCCAGCTCCATGTCCCAGCCGCAGTCCAATCCCCAGGCCCAGGCCCAGTCCTAGCTTTACCCCCAACTCCATGGCCCAGGCCCTTAATCCTACTGGGTGTTTTCCCTGTTGATTTCACAGCCTGGGGTTACTGAAATAGTCCTTTATTGAGCCGGATTTAGTTAACCTGGTTTTAACAACCTGGCCAAACTCAGCCAACCTTATTAACCTGTTTGCCTTCATCACCTTATTTTATGCTCATGGTATGACAAACTTGACATTATCCATCTGGCCTTATTAACCTCCTTGCCCTCCTGGCCCAGTCTTCATGACTTTGCCTAAAAATCCTGGCCTTACTGGACTGGCCATAACTTCCTGCCATTTTCCATGTGTTCTTACTCACCTGTTTGTAATTCGCTGGCCTCAATCTCCCATCACACTCAGGTGATTTTACCCACTAAGATTTACCCACCTGACTTACGAAGTTCCTGCCACTGCTCCCTGCCCTTGCCTTGTTGCCTTAACCACCTCATTTTACAGCCATGGCCTGACCCCATTCACCTTCCCCAGCTGATATAACCCTATGGGTCTTAACCTCATGGCCTTAAAAACCTGTATTCACCACCTAGTTTTCCCACCTCTTACTCATCATACATGACCCATATGGCCTCCACTCAGTTTTCACAACTGTCCTTAGCCTTCTGGTTTCATCTAACAGGCTTTAAGCCCCTGGGTTTACCTACCTTGGTATTGTCCCCTGGTACCACCACCCTGCCCTTTTCCCATAGCTTTACCCCCAACTCCATGTCCGAGGCTCAGGCCCAGCCCCAGCCCTAGTGTTACCACCAACTGCATATCCCAGCTCCAGCCCCAGCCCCAGCCCCAGTCCCAGCCCCAGCTTTATCCCCAACTCCTTGGCCAAGGCCCAGGCCCAGGCCCAGGCCCAGCCCCAGCTTTACCCCCAACTCCATGTCCCAGGCCCAGTCCCTGCCCCAGCCCTAGGTTTATCCCCAACTCCATGTCCCAGTCCCAACCCCAGGCCAAGGCCAACGCCAAGCTGCAGCCTTAGCTTTACCCCAACTCCAAGTCCCAGGCTCAGGCTGTGGCCCAGTCCTAGCCCCAGCTTTACCCCCAACTCTGGCCCAGGCCAAGGCCCAGCCCTAGCCCTAGCTTTAACCCCAACTCGATGTCCCAGGCCCAGCCCCAGCTTTACCCCCAAATCCAAGTCCCAGGCTCAGGCCGTGGCCCAGGCCTAGCCCCAGCTTTACACCCAACTCCATGACCCAGGCCAAGGCCCAGCCCCAGCCCTAGCTTTACCCACAACTAAAGTCCCAGGCCCAGCCCCAGCTCTAGCTTTAACCCCAACTCCATGTCACAGGCCCAGCTCAGGCCAAGGTCCAGGCTCAGCCCCATCCCTAAGTTTACCTGCAAGTCCATGTCTCTGGCCCAGGCCCGGGCCCAGCCTTAGTCCCAGCTTTACCCCCAACTCCGTGACCCAGGCCCAGGCCCAGGCGCCGGCCCAGGTATACCCCCAACTCCAAGTCCCAAGCCAAGGCCTGGGCCCAGGCCCAGCCCCAGCTTTATCCCCAATTCCATGTCCTAGGCCCAAACCCAGTCCTAGCTTTACCCCAAACTCCATATCCCAGTGCCAGGCCCAGGCCCAGGCCCAGCACTAGCTTTATCCTCAACTCCATGACCCAGGCCCAGGTGCAGGTGCAGGCTCAGACCCAGCCCCATCTTTACCCCAAACCCCATGTCCCAGCCCCAGCCCCAGCCCCAGTCCCAGCCCCAGCCCCAGCCCCAGCCCCAGCTCCAGCTTTATCCCCAACTCCATGTCCCAGCCCCAGCCCTAGTTTTACCCCCAACTCCATGTCCCTGTCCCAGCCTCAGCCCCAGCCCTAGTTTTACCCTCAACTCCATGTCCCAGGCCCAGGCCCTTAATCCTACTGGGTGTTTTCCCTGTTGATTTCACAGCCTGGGGTTACTGAAACAGTCCTTTATTGAGCTGGATTTAGATAGCTGGTTTTAAAAACCTGGCCAAACTCAGCCAACCTTATTAACCTGTTTGCATTCATCACCTTATTTTATCCTCATGATATGATGAACTTGACATTATCCATCTGGCCTTATTAACCTTGCTCTACTTGCCCAGTCGTCATGACTTTGCCTAAAAATCCTGGCCTTACTGGACTGGCCGTAACTTCCTGCCATTGTCCACATGTGCTTTCCTGGTTGTAATTGGCTGGCCTCAATCTCTAGGCCCAGGCCCAGCCCCAACCCCAGCTTTACCCCAAACTCCATGTTGTGGCCCCAGCTCCATCCCCAGCTCTAGGATTACCTCCAACTCCATGGCCCTGGCCCTGGCCTAGGCCCAGGCTTAGCCCCAGCCCCAGCCCTAGCTTTACCCCCAACTCCATGGCCCAGGCCCAGGTCCAGCCCCAGCCCTAGCTTTACTCCCAACTCCATGTCCCAGTCCCAACCTCAGATTTACCCCCTACTCCATGTCCCAGGCCCAGTCAAGGGTCCAGGCCAAGGTCCAGGCCCAGGCCCAGCCCCAGCCCCAGCCCCAGCCCCATCCGTAGCTTTACCTCTAATTCCATGTCCCAGTCCCAGGCCC